>CAXKVW010001346.1:0-59745 GCA_964058825.1 Carex arenaria | reverse complement strand
GCTCATGTTAGTTGGGTTTTTATAAAAATGTTCAAACTAGCTACTTATTGGCCGGTCATATTTTTAATCGAAACCGACCAATTATTAGCCGGTCCTATTTTTAATCTGAAATCTTTGCTAGACAGTTGTGATTGGTGTACTTGGCTCATATAATCGCATATGTGTTTTGTGTCGCACCCCCCCCCCCCCCCCCCTCCAAAAAAAAAAGAAGGTTTTGGATTAAAATTAGGACTGGCCAATAATTGGTCGGTTTTGATTAAAATTAGGACCGGCCAATTATTGGCCGGTTTCAATTAAAAATAGGACCGGCCAATAATTAGTCGGTTTGGATATTTTATAAAAATCCAGTTAACATGGGCATATTTGAATTTTTTTTTAATGTTGGATATTAATAAAAATGTCGGTCGTACAACTAATGTACAGGGACATTACATTTGCTTGAAATATAAATTTCAAAGATGAACAAGTAATTTAATATGCACAGCCGAGAAGCGTGTTATTTTATTATTATAATAGTTCCGGACTCAAATCTTCATACCAATAATTCCTTTCTCACTTTTTATTAATTTATTTACTTAAAATTTTATTAATTTGAATTCGATTTCAAACTTTTGGTTCATAAAACCCTATTATAAATTTTGTTTTACTCGGTGAACCGCAACACAGTAAGCATTCAACGGATCCGTGGCAAGAAACACGGGGTCCCACATGTCAGACATCCACAATTTAATGTCAGATATCCACAAAATTATAAATGAAATTAGTATATACATTTTTTTTTATAAAATTTTAATGATAAAAATATAAAGTTATTGAATTTAAAAGTTGTATGTTTTGGAAACTCAAAATATAAAAATTGTAAATATCTCTGTATTGAATTTATACGTTTAGAATTCATAATTGAAAATAATGAAAATTACATGGAAAACAAGACTAGAAAGCACATCAAAATAAAAATGGTTAAATTTGTTTTTAATTACAATTTCATATATAACTTGTCTGCCACATGCTGCATTATAATTGACACATTAAAGTTTGAAAGAGGAAAACGGTCGTACTTGGCAATTTTGTTTGATTTTAGAATTTTTTTTAAAATCAATTTGCGTCCTTCCTTTTCGCATGGTTTCATTAATACATCGTGCTTTTGATATTAATATAAGAATAAAATGCAATCATGGAAGAAAATGACATTTAGGCTTAATTAAAGTCTCAAAATAAATCATCTTTGCAATTTTTGAAAGTTTGGTAAGACTCACTGATTCCAATTCTGAATGTTGATTTTTTTAGTTTCTTATATGCATACATAACACACTTGCTATTAAAATAAGTACCATTGGCAGTTTGGAAATGATTGATTTTCAGTTGTTTTTGTTATTCTTTTAATTTTTTTCGTTTGGACATGATTCATTTGTATTTGACAAATTAATTTTCTCTGATCTCTTATTGTGCAATATCAAAATTAGCATTCATTTGTATTTAGTTTGCATATCTTTTCACAATCCATAAGATTATTTATATAAGAAATTAAATAGAGTAACAATTGTATGATAGATCATGCAAAACTCAACTCTCTCTCTCTCCACATCAATTTTTCTGAATACTAATTTCTAATAAAAACTTGAAAATATTTTTAAATGAAGTTCTAGAATAAATCATATGTTTTAGATCTTCAATAAAAAGAAGTATGTATTAAATTAAAATATGTCTTGCATACATATAAACACATATTTATAAACACACACATACAAACCTTTAGTCAACTTTTGGACTATGGATAAATGGAAAAGCAAAAATGTTATTCTTTTTAATATTACGTTTTGGTAGCATTTCATGTTTTTAAATCTTAATTCTTGGTAGCGTTTTTTTTAATCTTATTATTTTTGGTACCATTTTTTTAATTTTAGATGGACATACATTATTCATTTTTGGTGCCTTTTTTTAGCTTTTGGTTGGAATGACATTTACAGCCGAAACTAATACGTCAGGACCAATATAGTTGTAGTGATGATTTTGCTCAATTATCATTAACAATGGTACTAGGATTAGTATAATTGCCCTTTTTTTTAATAATTTTTTTAATAACATTTTTTTTAATAAAAAAAGATATTTATATTTTCTAAGACTTAGTAGAGTTGAAATGGAGCTACATTTATTTTTCTTGATATGTGTAAATAATCTAAATGCATATAAAAATCAGCTATACTCTTGCTTATGTATAATGAAATTAATAATTATGAATTTCCATTTGCAATTTTTCATATATACAACTCCTCACTAATTATTTCAAAATTTCTCATCATAGAAATATTTCATCTCCCCATATTTATTAATGGAATTAATTTAGATGACTTGTTATTTACATTTTGTTAGCTTATCAATAGAGTCTTTATAAGTTTGTATTGTACACATAAAAACATACGAATAAAGAGATAGCAATCTTTATACATTCTTTCTATATCTTATATTTATTTTTATTTTATAGCAATCTGCACTTGACCAAAATCTAATTGTATTTTTTTTCACAAAAAAAAAGAGAAAAAATGGTACCAAACACCACACTCTGTGGTTAATAATGGCAGAAAATCTGGCATGAAAATAGATTACTATCTCTTTATTGCTATAAAATAAAAATAAAAATTTTCATGCCAGGTTTTTGCCGCCATTATTAAACACAGAGTTTGGTGTTTGGTACCATTTTCTCTTTTTTTGAAAACAATACACTTTAGATTTTGTCCTTGTTCGGAAAATGGATCTCTTGAAATTGAAGGAAATAAAAAGAAATCATCATAGTATGCATTAACATTTTTAATCCATAAAGAATACTGAAACACTTGTATATTAATGCAGCCAACAGAGGTTATGGAATCTACATTGATTGTAGACTGGTCGGAGCTCCCCAATGACATACTTGCGCACTTGACTAGTTTCTTCTCCTTCAGTGATTATATTCGATTTGGTGCTGTCTGTCAAAATTGGTTCTCAGTGGCCAAACAAAAACATCATCAGCCTCGACAATTGTTGGTAAAGGGAGAGGATGATGCCACTAGGGATGCCAATGGATCGGATACAGATCAGATAGTGGTAAAACAATATCTGTATCCATTTTTATTTTCCGGATACGAGTACGGATTGGATATTAGATAGATACGGATCGGATCTTAAACGGATACGGAGACAGATATCCACTTTTTATAATAGTAAATTATATAATTTTTTTATAATACATATTAAATTATATGATATATATCTACTATTCGGATACGGATAATTAAAATTTAAAACAATATCCGTATCCGTATCTGCACGAATATTCGGATACTGGATAACTATATTTAATTTTCGAATACTGATCTGAATATGGTCGGATAATATCCGACCCGTTTGCACCTCTAGATGCCAGCCACAAACACAAGTTCTTTAGCATCGAAGAAAACAAACATAACCTGATCATCATTCCCGAGCTGTATGGGCAACATTTGTGTGGTTCATCTTATGGATGACTCTTCACTTTGGATATCAAATTAAATTTTCGATCGTTTTCTCAATACATTTACCAAAAAATGCTACGACCTGCCTCCTCTTCCCCCTATAGTGAGCAACTCCACATCACAATACATGCAGAGGTGGACCCAGTGTAGTCCGGGGGGACAGCCGCTTCCCTCTTGGATTTTGAGTTTTAGTGGAGATTTATCGGTTCCGACTGGCTTTGCCTCCCCTGAATTTTTTTTTGCCCCCCCCCTTGAACGTTTAATTAGTAATTCGGATTTAATTTATAGTTAAAATAAAATAAATATCTTAAATTATGATTGGTTATTATAATTACAAGTCAGAATGTCAGAAATTATAAGTCAGAGTATTATAAAGTATAAATTAAAGTATTATTTTTAATCAAATACCCAATTAGTTAATGGGTTTAAATCCGATTAGCTATTTTTTAAACCCGATTCGATATTTTTTTGGCCCCCCTGATGAAAATCCTGGATCCGCTCCTGAATACATGCCGAGACGTGGCCCTATCTGGCTATATATCTCACAATGAATTCATATTTAAAGCTTCCATGCAAGTTCTTCTGGTGTCCAAGGCCATTTTGGATGATGATCCTAGTCGCTGCTCAGATTTTTAAAGTCTTGATAATGTATGGTGAGCATCGGAGGCTAGCATGTTGGAGGTGATTCAGCTTGGACTCTTAGATTGTGCTCCACAAGACGGTACGCAGAGGGAGGGGAAGAGAGAAGTACTGTGCAGAGGTAGGATTTCACCAGACTGCGTTTGACTGGTGTCATTCACTCGCTCCAGAAGAGGAGAAATCAGAGAGGTAGCGGAGGAAAGCAACATTGTGCGGAGGGAAAACTACGCGATGTTTTGGCGAAATCCTTCACCCTAAATCAAAGTGAAAACGAGATCAAATGGTGAGCTTCACTTCCCTTCCCTTCCCTTTACATCTTGTTTGGATGGAGAGTAGAGGAAGTGAGGGAATGGAAAGAAAAGAAAAGTTTCCCTCGAATCGTGTTTGGTTGATAAAATTATGTCAAAGGCGAATGACACATGAGATTAAATGTTTAACCTTGCATAATTATAATCAGTAGAATTGATTTTCCTCCCGATTTGAAGTGTAACGGATGGAAAGAGAGTTTGTTGCAAACATTTTCAGAAAAAATAATACAAATACCTAACTTTATATCTTACCTATATAATTTCTATCCAAGTTTTTTTTGTCAAAAATCTACAATAACCACCAAATTTTTTATTAACATTCTAAATTTTAATTAATCAAACAAGAAATAAGACGGAAAAAAAGTTAAATTTATTTTTCTTCATTAATCATACAAACATGAAGAGGTTAAATAATTTTAATCTTTCTTTCTATTTCATTCCATTCCCTTCTCTTCCTCTGCTCTCTATCCAAACAAGGTGTTAATAGCGATTTCATTCCGCCTTCTGGAGCATAGCCCTTAATTTACACATTGAGTACGCCCCAATTAACGACCTTTTGTTCTTTAAAGAGGAGTTCTATATATGCTGTTGGAATCATATGTTTATACAATGATATATATGTTGTTAATGCCGGGCTGAATCCAAAAATTAAACGAGTTAATTAGGTTGCAAGTTCCAAATGATGAGTCATTTACTTACCTAGTAGATTATATATATGGGACAATTATTGTTGGTGCAGAGGAGGCGAAGTATTATTAATAGGTCGCAACGACCACACAAGAAATTATTGTCACGAAGATTGATTTAGAGGATCATCTGGGAAAATATTTTGAGTACAAGCCGATGGATGGGCCAGCAGTATTTATTGGTAGAAATTCATGTGCGACTGTTGATCCTAGCAAAAAATGATTTGAAACATAAACTTAATTAAGCATCTCATACTTTTTGTTCCTTTTTATTATAAATGAGGATCTTTAAGTCCTCATTTGATATATATATTGATTAGTAAAAGAAAAAAAAAGGTTCTGGTTTAAAAATAAAACATGTGTTACAAAATAGGTTTTAAAAGGGATTGAATCCATGAGAAATAAACAAAAACTGATTTGAAATATAAACTTAATTAACAAAGCTACGGTTGTACTTAATTTCGTTTGGCAATAAGATATACAATTACACAATGATTTTAATTCTTGTCAGTTGTTACATTCTATAATTATATATTTATATTTTGAGGAGGGATCGGATTACACCTTTTTTGTTGACACATTTTGACACCTACCATTTTCAAAGTCTAAATAGTCGATCCAAACCGTTCAACATGATTGATATATTAAAATGTGCTTGGAGATGAAATTTTATATTTTTTTGAATTTTTTTACTATTTATTAAGATGGTTACAAAATCGTTGTTTTCGGACCATTGAAAAACAACAATTTTGTAACCATCTTAATAAATAGTAAAAAAATTCAAAAAAATGTAAAATTTGATCTCCAAGCACATTTTAATATGGTTATCATGTTGAACGGTTCGGATCCACTATTTGGATTTTGAAATTGCAAAATTGACCTATAAAAAAAACAGTGTCAAGATGTGTCAAAAAAAAGAGTGTAATTGGATCCCTCCTCTATAGTTGCCAATATTTAATCACGAATCCGGTTGCTACATCACCACATATAGATTTGATTTTTTTTATATTTCATAATGTTTTCTTATATTATTATGAAGAATCAAGTCACAATTGGGATAATTATTATACCACATCTTTTAGCCAATCTCATTTAATAAACAGAATAGATGGAAGGAGGGATTCATAACTTTACATTGGAAATACAAATTTATTTAATTTTAAAATTCAGAGTATTTGAAAGAATTGTTAAATATATAGGTATCAAAGGGGTGTGTGTGTGTGTATTTTAGAACGAAGCATCAAAGGTATACGTCATTATAAAAGTTCCAAAGACATAAAAATTGGCAAAACAAAAGTGGAAGCACCTTATGGATTATACTTCACCATCAAATTATAGTATTAGAATTTAATAACAAATTAAATAAAAGAAGAAAATAGATAAATAAATAAAAGTTATTGGATTTGATTGTGTTTTTAAAATTATTATGTATTTTAGAATAAAAAAACCAGATTTAATTGGAAACCGATTAAAATTATATATCTTGAAATTTATATCATACAATAGCAAAATATACACATGTTTGTCTTTTTGCCAAAAATTTTATTTACCACCTCAATAATTTAAAATTCTGATATTGCCACCGATTTGAACAATTTGGTTCCCCATCAGATTCAAATAGTAATTTAACCTGAAAAAGACAACAAAACCATCCAAATTAAGAAATCTTCAAATAACCCTTTAACATCTACTTTAAGAAATCTTTATTTACCTGGGACATGTAAACCAAAAGATATTTTGAATTTTTTTTTACAAACTACAAATCTTCGCAATTTCAGAAAACGGATACACCTTGATAAGAATTATGGAAGTCACTCTGTGAATTGGATTAAAATCAGACTTCAAAGGGGTTGTATGACCTAAAACAAAACAAGATTTAAAATCCCTTGCTTCAATTACTCAATATGCACTAGACTAAAATAGTCATATTAACCTAAATCTCACATAGTATATAAAATGAAATACAAGTGCATGCTCTTATATGGCAATTATGAGCTACATGAATTTTTATGCATTTTTAGCCATTATTTGGTCTATTTTTCATTTTGCCCTCAAGAGTGTTTTTTTTCCCCCCATTTCTTTAGATTTTTATTGGTACCATTGGTACAGTGATCATGTACCACTTTATCTATAAAATATAAATTATGTAATTTCTTAGTACCATTGTCTACATGCTGTTAAAAATCTTGTTTTTGATCTACAAGCAAAAAATTGAATTCAAATTGAATTCAACCTACAGTGCACGAGATTGAAGTAAAAAACAAATAGACAAGAGAGTTTCACAAAAGAACTTGCATAGCCAAAAGATGAACCAACTTTATCAATTGAATTCAAATTAAAATATAAAATTTTAACCTGATTGCTAGATTTCTTGGCAGGTGATACCAATAGATATCCATACTTTTTAAAAAACAATCAATTCTTCTTCTTTGGAGATTTACCTGTAGGCCTACTTTTCCCTGAATCCATCCCGAAAAGAAAAACAAAATCAATCTAGTGTTGAGATCGGATAAAAGGCGGAAAATTAACTTGAAATTCAACGAAAAATTTAGAAACTTTAGAAAAGAAGATAGAATAATACCTCAATTCAAATTGCTATCGCTTATTAGAAATTATTTTTACACTTCAATTCTTAGAACTCCTATTCTTGCCTCCGAAAATTTCTGGGAGAAAATTAAAATTTTCGAAGAAAGTTGTAAATTAAAAATAAAAAAATGAGTTAAGATAGGACTGTCCAATCAAAATCAGGACCAATTCAGTCTGAGGTGGGTCACTACAAATTAGTATTCTCTGAGTTAACTCAAATTTTTATTTTAGATCCGAACAGTCTGATTTAAATATGCACATAGTTAAGGAACCTAGGCATTAAAGGAGTGGGCCAGATTAGCCTAGGTTATGATCGGACGATTCAAAGCTAAACTTAAACAATGCGTTAATGCAGAGGATCCTCTGCGTTATTCTTTTTAGATACTAAATTTTAAATTTGTATTTTTGAATCTAATCACAAATATTAATTTTTTTTATCAATTTTTATTTTTGTTTTTTAGGTGGTGGTTACCTTTACTATTGCTGAGGTAAGAGTAAAAATATATTTATTGATTTTCTCTAATATCTCACTGCAAAAATATCATAACATATAGAAAAATATAAATATAATCACTATAAACATTTTTTTATTATTTTCAAAAGATATAAAATAGACTTATTTGATGTTAGCAATATTCAAACCACCTATAAATAATTTAAATAAATATTGAGTAACACTTGCATGATAGATCATGCAAAATTTCTCTCTCTCTCTCTCCAAACATGCGTACTTTTCCGAATTCAGATCCAGTGAAGTAATCTAATCTTTGGATTTTAAATCGGACCGTCCGATTTGAATCCGAGACAATCCATCTGAATCTGAAGCGCACGCATCTCAAGAACAAATTCGAATCCTTAGACAATTCTGAGCGACGGATTCGAATCGGACGGTCTTAATCCAAAACACAAAGATTGGGTTACTTTAGGGGATCCGGACTCTACTTTTCCGTGCACTAATTTCTAACGAAGAGTCTTGTTTATTATTTTCTTTAAAGTAAAAAATTTAGTGCTTATGCTAAATCATGTGATAAGAAATTCAAACATGTATTCAATGAAAATATTTTTTATACATAGATAATATGTACATATACATTTCAAATTGTTTGACCATGGACATATGCAAATTAAGTAATTATTATTATTATTTTTTTTTTTGTAGTAAAGAGATCCTCATATGCAGAGACAGAGCTAGACTTTCAAGCTATGGGGTCAAATACAGATTGAAAGTCAATCATATAAATTTTTTCATGTCGAATGGGAGTCTAATTTAACAACACCGGTAACATTTTATCCTAAATTATATAGAAAATCATATAAAAATATATATATATTTTTTAAAATTAATAGTAGTCAATTGACCTCATTCATATATAATATACTATATATGGCTCTGCCCCTGATATTGATTCAAAAATTACAACATATTTTGTCATCAATGATGAATAGCTGACTTTGAAAATATAATTTTGAGTTGTATTATTCTTGCTTGCACAAACTAGAATGGAACGTTTATCTTGATAATGAACTTTAAAATTTATCAGTTTAACACGCCACGCGACTTGGAGGGCACACGGGAGGAGAAGGGACGAAGAGAGAGAATATGACGGAGCCAAAACTATATTTTAAAAACGTGCCGTGCCGTGTTGTGTTTTAATTAATATGCTGTGATTTTGATTTCGTGCTGTATCGTGCTGTGATCAAAATATTGAAGGCGGTCACGTCAAGCGAGTCATGCCGTGTCCAAATGTGACTGATTACATTGTCATATTTAACTATTTTTTTTCAATAATTTAGGTTAGTTTATTTAAGATTCACCATTTGATTAAGATCTAATAGTCCTAATACACATGACTCGTATGACCACGTGTCGTGCCGTAATCAGATCTTTCACGTGCCTTGCTGTGTCAAATTTTCAAAAGACGGTCACCGCACACAAATGATCACTACACGCGACACGCAAATCACGGAGCGTAACAATCACACATGCAGTGTCACTCCGTGATGAAGCCAGCTCTGCCGTACCATTTGCATTTGAAGATAAACGATTAAATAGTGATCAGACAACAATAATATTATACTCACTAAACTCGCTAGCCTCACTCATTTTTAAACAGGCAAACCGGCCCATAAACAAACGGGCTGGACATAAGATGATAATTAATGGACGGTTATATTTGGGTTAAAAATAAATTGTTCCAAGTAGACCTACTAAAAAATTCACTAACTAGGCTATGATTTGCATATGATTCACAATAATTATTAGCCTTGTTATTTATTAAAAAAATTAGTATTAACATCAATTGTCGTAAAAAATATTAAATATTTTTTTTTGTTTGCTTTTAAAGTAAACAATAATTATTAGCCTTGTTATTTTACTATTACAGAGTTTCGTTGTGCAATTTTATTTAATGCAAATTACAGTCAGTTGACTAACTATATTTTGTTGACTATTTGAAAGATAAAACAAATTATAGGTATGTAAGGTGTTGTTTAATATATAAACGGGTCATATATTAATTTTATGTAATTTAGATTTTAATTTAGATTTTAATTAAAATAATAAATATATAAGTTGTAATTTAAAATTATTTGATGGATGGTAAAACTTATATCAAATTTTATTATTTTCAACTCATATTACAATGCGTAAAAAAGATATCATATTTAAACAATACGATTTAAAAATTATATTTTACTTGTGTGGTATAATAGGTGGTAAAGCATGTTGTTGCGAGTTGCTGGAAGGGAAATATATCATGTTTTTTTTTTACTAATATTTACTGCGTGAAGAATATTTTTTGCGTTATCATTTCTAATTCTATAAAATAAAAGAACATCAGATAACAGTTTGCAAAATCAAATTATATTATATTTTGCTAATTAAAATTCCTTTAAATTAATGTCAGCTGGTCCTTTATTGAATTCATCTTTAAAGTTTAATTTGACATCTAGATATTACAATTCACAGGCGAAATTAGGGATAAAGATTTTCCTCCCTTTTGTTGAATTCAACTACTCAGGCTATAAATCGGAAAGTACTTATAATTTGTGTGAAATTGGACTAGTTTTGTAAAGGAAGTCAAATAATTCCTGATGAACAAGTGTCACAAAAGCAGACTCTTCCGCCATTTTTTTTCAAATTTATTCACAAAAGGTATCAGTAAAAGATGTTTAAATTGTGAAACACACAAAGAAAAGCATTTATCATATCTAAAAGGCTTCATTTTATTCCAATGCACACTTGTACCAGCATTTTTGATGAACAAGTGTCACAAAACAGTTCAGTTCAAAAATAGTATGTAGGATTCCTTTGCATGCTTAGTGTTTTGTACTGTACTTCTTGGTTGATACAAAACCTAAGCATGCAAAGGAGAAATATATTCTTTTTTTTTATTTAAAGCAATTGTTTTATAATAAACCAAAGTATATTAAGAAATAAACTGGGACAGACCGAATCAAATTTATAATATATAAAAGTTCGGTCGGTTCGGTCATTTCGGTTTTGAAAAATTTCAAACTGAGCTGAACCAAAGTTATAATTCGATTTTAAAAAAACAAACCGAACCGAACTATTAAAAAGAATAAATAATGTAACTGCATCATGCAGACTGTAACTTAGAGGACTGAACAAATAATGTAACATACTAAGTGAATAGTGTATCATACTTGAATAAATACTGCAGCATATTATAATAAAATAACTTACAATGAGTGCAAGGGTGCACCCAGGGATATTGCCTGCTGGATCAGGTTCCATGTACTCAGAGTCGCTTGAATCTTGTGAATTATGTTCACCTTCTATCAAACCATCCAGTATTTTGCACCAACGTGCACAATTGGGTATGTGGTCATTCAACATATCGTACACAGCAACACCCCAATTGTATTTAGAAATCTCATCAATATGCTCCAGAAATCTAATTGAGATATGGTCAAAATACATTTGAATTAATTATAAATACCAAAATGAATACAATTCAAAATAGTACAATTTAAGATATTCTCTGTACCTGAAGAGACTCATCGAGATAGAGCCATGGGTGTTTGGGAATAGTATGGTTGTAAACACATAAACCACTAGAAGACCAGCAACATCTTCTGGAGGACATGAAGTGTCATCTACAACTGCTTTGATAACCGTCTCAAGGTCCTTCCTAACAATCCTTGTTTTCCGCGGAAAATATTTTTCCCGAAAAATACTCGACTCCCTGGTCTATTTCATGTCAACTACTTTGCCTTTTGAAGGCAAGCACAAGAAATGAGACACTGCTTCCTTGGTGAACTACAGGTGTTTTCCTTTAATATCAAAATAACACTTCTCAACTGAATAACATGTTAGAATGGAATGCAACACTGCATTTGGTACTTGGAGTTTCTGAGGAATTACAAAAAAATGTAGAAAGGGGTATTAAATAACTTAACACGGTGCTTCACGTTTAACTTGTGGAATACATCTTGGTGGATGAATTTCATGGCAACATCAAATAACATACTTGTTAGTGATGAGACCATATCTATCCAATTTATTATCTGCAGTAACTGAAAAAAAGAGTAAAGAATTAGTAAATGACAGCTATTTATTTCCATCAAGATAAAACTGTTGTGTGTGAATTAAGGTAACAAATGTGTAGCAATACTGTAACAAAAGGAAGCACATAATGTAATAAATACAAACTATACTGTAACAAATGTTAAACAATATAGTTAAAAAAATCTAAATAATACTGTAACAAATGAAAACCAATGCTGTAACAAATATAAATCAATAGTATACATCAATGGTCATCCAATGCTTAACTTGTAAAACAATAATATAACCAATGCAACCAAATAATGTAACAGATGTAAACCAATACTGCAATAGATGCAAAATAATACTGTAACATATATGAATCAATACAGTAACATACTGTAAAACACTGCAATAGATGCAAAATAATACTGTAACAATACTGTACCAATACTGCAATAGATGCAAACTCAAACCAATACTAAACATAATTGTAACTTTGAAATTGAATAATTCTATGAATAGAAAGGATTTTTAATATATACCTTTTCCTACTAGAGCAATTGGAGATTTGCCCTTTCCTTTTGGATCTATTTTAGATTTAACCTTGCCTTTCCTTGTTCTCTTCAATGCCACTGGAAAAAAAATAATATATGTAAATAATGTAAAATTAAACTGTGAATAACACTTGTAAAGAAAAAAAAAAATTCAATTGTGAAAATTGATAACCTTCAGTTGAAACTTGTGCAGATTTATCATTCCCTTTGGTATTTTTCTTAGTAGTCCCTGTGGAACAAAATTTTAAACACAAAAATTAAGTAATATGTCTATTAAAATAGAATGTTAAAAAATTTGAGTTATAAACTACACAAGTCAGTGCAAAATACTGCAACAATAACAAATCAAAACCCTAAAATACAAAATAATAACTTTAAATTAAAAACCTGTCTATTAAAACAGAACATTTCTAAGTTTGAGATATAAACTACAAAAATCAGTGACAATACAAGTTTTCAATATAACATGCAAACCCTAAAATACCAAAATCGAAGTTGAAATTAAACAATCTGTCTATTAAGCAAGAACATTCACAAGTTTGAGTTATAAACTACACAAATCAGTGACAATACTGCAACAATATCAAATGGAAACCCTAAAATACCAAATAAGAACTTGAAATTAAAAAATATGTATATTAAAACAGAACATTCACAAGTTTGAGTTATAAACTACACAAATCAATGAAAAGAAGAATTTACAATTTAATTTGACAGATAAAGTATTCATCTATCAGATATTAAGTACAAATCTAGATCTAACATCATATAATGCGTTATTCTTTTTAGATACTAAATTTTAAATTTGTATTCTTGAATCTAATCACAATTATTAAAAAAAAATTCATCAATTTTTATTATTGTTTTTTTAGGTGGTGGTTACCTTTATTTTTGATGAAGTAATAGTAAAAATATATTTGTTGATTTTCTCTAATATCTCACTACAAAATATCATAACATGCATAAAATATAAATATAATCACTATAATTTTTTTTTATTATTTTCGAAAGATATAAAATAGACTTATTTGATGTTAGCATCATTCAAACAACCCATAAATACTTTAAATAAAAATTGAATAACACTTGCATGATAGATCATGCAAAATCTCTCTCTCTCTCCAAACATGCGTATTTTTCCTTGTACTAATTTCTAACGGAGAGTTTTGTTTATTATTTTCTTTAAAGTAAAAAATTTTAGTGCGTATGCTAAATCATGTGATAAAAAATTCAAACATGTGTCCAATGAAAATATTTTTTATACAAAGATAATATGTACACACAGTGTTGTAAAAAACGTCCTTAATCGGCCGTTTAAACGGAAACGGTGGCCACACTGTTATGCACACTGTTAACGGACGGCTGTTTGCGGTTTCGAACATTTAATCGGCCGTTTATTCCCGTTTTTTTCCGTTTATTCCAGTGAAAATTTATTTTTCACATTGTTTTTTTTTTTTATGATAGTGTGTGATAATAAGGTTTATAAATCATGTATTGTAGTTTTATTTGTACTTGGATATACATCCAATATTTTTTACATATGTTTTTTTTTTCTTCTTACTTATTTTGAAATTGATTAATTCTTCTATTATTTATATACCATATATTTTTTTTACTTACTGATGTAATTTTTTCAATTAGTACGACATGTTTATTTATGAAATTATGTTATTATCATAAATTAAATTTAATGATTTTATGTTAAAATATTTTCTTTCTTTCAAATAATATGTTATTAGTATTTGAAAAAGCATAATTCTCAAATTTATTTTTCATTAAATAAATGTGTTATTTACACATGCAAAATGCTTATGTGTTACGAAGAAATAAGCATAGTGTCATGTTATAATAATAAAACTAACTTAAATTAAGGTTATTTGATAAATTTAATGAGTTAAATAAATTATCTTTAATAAATTATGATATATATACATAAATTTAATAAAAACGTTAAATTGTCCGCATAATTACGATTAATCGGCCGCATACCGATTAATCGCTTGGCGGCACCCTGTCTGTCCGATAACCGCATACCGTTATTTACAGCACTGTGTACACATACATATATATCAAATTGTTTGACCATGGACATATGCAAATTAAGCAATATATTATTTTTCTTTTATTTTTTGGCAGTAAAGAAATTCTCATATGGATATTGATTTAAAAACTACAACATATTTTGTCATCAACTGTTACACTAAGAAAATTTCACAAACTCATAATTGAGAATTTTTAACTAAGACGTAAGTTTAAATTTAAAATAGGCATTATAATCCTAATTAATCTGGAATATTTTGAAACAATTAGAAATAATTGAATCTTGATAATCTGACAATTAAATATTATGAATATGAAGGACTTACATAGTTAATATATCAAATTACCAATAGTGCATATTCTGACACGTGGAGTCCTAGTCAAATGTTAACCTTTATTTTCTCATTATTTTAATATATCTTTTCTTTCACCGCCATACTAAGATTCATGAATCTTCTTTCCCTCTGTTCACATCTAATTCTCTCTTCGTAAAGAATCTGAGTGACTGAGTGAGTTTTTCTCTTGCCGACTAAGTACCATTACGGCATGGTCCGTAATGTTTGCTAATTGTGTGTTCTCTCTCTCATCACACCTAGTGCAGCTGTTGGGTATTTCCCTTCTCTCTGTTTTGCTGCTGCTTGTATTGATATAGAGATTTGAGTTTAAAGCATGCAAGGGTTATCCTTACTACTGAACTGAATTAGGACTGGTAAAATAAACTAAAATTAGTGATATTCTTGATATAGTCTGTTCTCTCTGTTTCTTAACGGGTTTAGACCCCATTTTATACTGAATCTGATATTTCAACTTTTGGTTTAAAGGTCAAACCTTTGATTGTATATTTATTATAAGTAAGTTGAGGGCTATTATGGTAAATTGATCACTAGTATCTGTTTTTACCAGTAAAATTTATTTACTGGTATATCATTTCTGATTTGGGTTATGAGTACTTGGGAAGAAACTATTTTCTAGTATAATATATAAAATTCCATTACTTAGTAATTTAAGTATGTCATAAGGTCTTTTGAGTAAAATTCATGTGTATTCCTGCTGGGCATAATAGAGGATAAATTACCTAATGTTAAGGTTAAGAATCTATAGTTCTATCTCTATCTCATTTCATGGACGTTAAATATTTCTTTTATGCAAGTTGTTCCTGGTGCTTGTAGTTGTGAGAAGGATTGAAAGTCGTACCAGTTGGTATTGAGTTCAATTCTGGATGTGCATACAAGTTTCACCCCTGTATAGTACCAAAACTCTAAATGTATGGATCCTGTTGACAATATTGAAATATTGATTTCTCATCTCTTAAAATAATATTAATACTAGCCCTGTTTTACATTAAGGTTCAGGGGGTATACTTGTAAATTTTCCTTATGTTGGTAAATTGACATTGTCAATAAGACCAAAGTTCACCATTGTAAAATATTAAATGGTGAGAAGTAATAGAAGTAAGAAAATTAAGTAAACCACGGACTTGAATTTTTTTAAAAAGAAATTCTAAATAAACTAATGTGATTAAAGACAAGAATGAGATTTAGGTACTGGAATATCGAATTAAACTTGCTAATTGTAGAATAGGTATTAATTCGGTTATGTATGTTGATATAGGTGTAGGTTCCGTTGAGCGACATTTTGCAGGACCTTCAGAGACTTCTAGACGTTAGTGAGATATACCGTCCGTATTCTACGTACTCAGGTGCGGGGTTACTGGACTTGTTTGATATTCATTTTTAAGAATTAAATTGATATTCGATTGTCATGTTGAATGATTGTTTGTTGCATTATTTGATATATGTGAATCATGTGCATAGCCCAATCAAATTATAACTGGATTTGTATGATATTGTTGACCTGTCATTTTGAATGGTTTACCGTTTGGTGTGTTCTTCTATTTTGGACTGCGGTCGAAAGTCACCAACAAATTTAATATCTGCTGGGATGATATGTGATTATCAAAGTCAATTGCTGGGCGTTGATTTTGAACCAATATGTGCATATGGTGTGGTCAATCACTTGCTGGGCGGTGATTGATTGAATCAGTCAATTGCGGGGCGTTGACTGATTGTGACGGAGACTTTGGGTGACTATAAAGAAACGTCTTATTATGAAGTCAATTGCGGGGCATTGACTATTTTGTTTAATATGTTGGAAATTACGGATTCTTAGTTTATTGCATACGAAATATTATCTGACTATGAACCAGACCTTAATAAACGGTATAAGCCTAAACACATAGATGAGGGTTAGTGGAGGGTACTGAGTACCGACAGGTGTGGGTTTAGCTTGGCCACCTGTGTGACAAGTTGGTGGATCATCCGTGTGTGTTACTAGACTTGACATTCTGAGTTTAAGCCAAATATATCTCTATTTAGCTTCATTTGAGATTCTGTGAGTTGAGATTCGATTGAATATTGTGATTTAGAATTTGCATACATTTATATATATATAAGTTGAACTATTAATGTCAAGTTGCGATGATTTAATTCTGGATATGGGTTGATTGCAAGTCCAGTAGCCTGATTGTGGCAAATTCGCACTGGGAGATAATATTATTATTATTTCTCACCCGCTTCCCTTTTGGGTTTTTACAGGTTTCGATATCGCGATCTTGGTGAGGCACGCGAGTAGTAGACCTTTATGTATATACAGTTATGATATCATAGTAGCTTTTATTTTGTTTACCGACTAGAGAAATTGTATATTATTTTGTTGTACAGTTCTCTAAGTCGTACCTTATGGTTAGTATCCTTTTGAGATACATCTTGTATATTATAGTTTTACCAGACATGTTGGAACTTTTACTGCTGAGATGACATCTAATGGTACTTTTATTGTGTATGTTTTGGATTAAATCGTAAATGCCTTGTGAATATACATGAAATTGTATATTCACGGCAGGTGCTGTCACTATTAGCGATTTCGGGGTGTGACATCAACGATGAACTAGCTGACCTTGAAAATATAATTTTCAGCTGTATTATTCTTGCTTGCACAAACTGAAATGTAACGTTTATTTTGATAACGAACTTTAAAATTTGATTTATTAGTCTAACACGCCACGCGACTCGGAGGGCACACGGGAGGAGAAGGCACGAAGAGAGAAGAATATGACGGACCCAAAACTATATATTGTCTGTTTTCGTTGGTGCAGAAGATAGAGTGGTAAAAACGTGTCGTGTCATGATAAATATACCGTGAGTTTTGATCTTGTGATGTGCTGTGATTAATTAAATGAACAGCTACACGTGATGTGCCGTGATCAAAATATTGAAGATAGTTATGGTACGCGAACACAAATAGTTATGACACGCGAGTCACGCCGTGTCCAAACGTGATTGGTCACGTTTGTCACTTTTAACTATTATTTTTCATATTTAAGTAAGTTTACTCAGAATTCACCATTTGATCGAGATTTAACGGTTCTAATTACACGTGACTCGTGCCATTACCATGTGCCGTGTCGTGATATGATCAGATATTTTGCGTGACGTGTCGTACCAAAATTTCAAATTAAAAACAGCTACGACACGCGAATAATTACAACAAGTAACATACACGTACCACGAACTGTACTGTCCGTGACAGAGCCGACTCCACAATGTCATTTTTCCCACTTTAGATGCAGATGTGCAATTAAATAGGACATATCTAAATAGTGACCATACAATAATAATATTATACTCACCAAACTCTATTGATCAATGAACAAAGTGCACGCTAGCCTCACAGATTTTCAAACAGGCAAACCGGCCCATAAACGAACAAACGGGCTGGACATAAGATGATAACTAATGGACGGTTATATTTGGGTCGAAAATAAATTGTTCCAAAGTAGACCTACTAAAAAATTCACCAACTAGACTATGATTTGCATATGATTCACAATAATGATTAGCCTTGTTATTTATTAAAAACAAATTACTATTGACATCTATTGTCGTAAATTTTTTTCTTTTAAAGTACTAGAATTTAGTATTTTACTATTACATAGTGTCGTTGACTATTTGTGCAATTTTATTTAATGCAAATTATATTTTAACGGCATACAGACAGTCCGTTGGCTAACTAAATTTTGTTGACTATTTCAAAGATAAAACAAATTATAGGTATGTAAGGTGTTGTTTACTATATAAACGGTTCATATATTAATTTTATGTAATTTAAATAATGAATATTTTAATTAAAATAATAAATATATAAGTTGTAATTTAAAATTATTTGATGGATGGTAAAACTTATATGAAATTTTATTATTTTCAACTCATATTACAATGCGTAAAAAAGATTTCATATTTAAACAATACGATTTAAAAATTATATTTTACTTGTATAGTATATAAAGCATGTTGTTGCGAGTTGCTGGAAGGAAAATATATCATGTTTTTTTTACTAATATTTACTGCGTGAAGAATATTTTTTGCGTTATCATTTCGAATTCTATAAAATAAAAGGACATCAGATAACAGCTTGCAAAATCAAATTATATTATACTTTGGTAACTAAAATTCCTTTTAATTCATTTTGAAAGATTTTCCTCCCTTTTGTTGAATTCAACTGCTCAGGCTATAAATCGGAAAGTACTTGTAATTTGTGTGAAATTGGGCTAGTTTTGTAAAGGAAGTCAAATAATTCTTGATGAATAAGTGTCACAAAAGCAGACTCTTCCGCCCTTTATATTTCAAATTTATTCACAAAAGTATCAGTAAAGAGATGTTTAAATTGTGAAACACACAAAGAAAAGCATTTATCATATCTAAAAAGCTTCATGTTATTCCAATGCACACTTGTACCAGCATTTTTGGGTTTGTATCCACCAGCAAGTACAGTACAAAACACTAAGCATACAAAGGAATCCTACATACTTTTTTTGAACTGAACTGGTTAACATAACTAATATGTACACACAAAAGTTAAACTAAGTAGATCATTTATTCTACCCAAAATGCCCCCGGCAGTTTGCGGCACCACAGATGCATTGCTTAGCTCCAACTCCTCTACCCCTGTTCCCCTCTGTATTGCCACTATAATCATATGTCAGTTCGGTCATAGGCGGGATGTGCTTCGTGGCGAAAAACATGACGCGTGTGCACTGACCATCCCCATTTCCATACCGCACCAGCTGCCAAAACAGATTTGGGTCGCAGCTGTGATTGATGAAGCGTGACACATTTCCTGTATCTTTTGAATTTATCATTGGTACCGGTACCTGTTCAGGCTCATAACGCATCTCTTCGCCTTCTGTAGCCAGCTCCATACCCAGGTTCCATTTCAGTGCCTTCTCTCCCGGGTGAGTTGCGCAAAACACATACTCGTTCATAACCAACTCCTTGCTGTCTGAACACAGGTTCTCCAAATGCTTGCCCACAAACTCACATACAAAAGAACCGGCACGGATTGGGTCCCATGACCGGAGACCCCAACCACGATTTTGTGTCCGAAAAACCTCGAAATGTAGCTTGACACCCCTCTGTGTGACTCTGTTTTGGCATTTAACCCTGCACACACATCCTGAGCCACACTCGTACAACAGCGGCAATCGTTTGGTTAACAGACCTGACGGGCTATAAGGAAACCAACCTCCATTTTCTGACGCGCAATAACAATCCGCAGCACCAGTAGGAATGCACAGTTTTTTGCACTGGCATCCTGCCGGCACCTGGTCCTTTGCTCTCAAATTTTGTCCATGTGCAATAGTAGTGATATATGAGAAATTATTGGGTATAGGTTCATCATCAACTTCATTTATAACAGTTACAGGTATACTCTCTTTACCAGAGGACAGATCCAAAGTTTGCACCTTCCCTCTAGAATCCGGATTTTCTTTCCATTTCTCCGTCATTTTCCAAATGGCGAATCCGTCGGGCTGGCCTTGTTCTCTCACTAGCTTAAACTTTAAAATCTTGAATCCCAACTTTGAGTTCTTGGTCATCGACTTCTTGATTTTGTACAATCCATCATAGATGTAAACCTTGTTGCCCCGGACGAATGGGTCCTTTCTACTCCTTATAACCCTGATCAAGTTTCCCCCAATCTTGCTTTGTTCCATGGCATAGTTTCCTTGCTCGAGCTTCTGGTCACCTTTCTGCTCTACCTTCCTACCATTTCCTCCATGGCCGGTGTACACCATCTTATCAACATCATCATCTTTATTTTCATATCCCCCAGAGGAGACAATTGCTATGGCCATCTGATTGGTATCATCTTCCATGTAATCTATGCCTGCCAAGGGGAGAGAATGCAATCCCACAACGCGCATCTCCATCCTGAAATAAAAAATGTCTCCGACCTCTATGCCCGGCACGCTGCCAACCCGCATTGTTGTGTTCGCCATTAAACCATTTGCTATCATGATCATTTGTGCTTTCATGTCGGGTCGGTTCTTAACACCATCTGCTTTACTTTGCTCTAGCCTGCGCCTGAGTGCATCGAAGGTCGCAAGAATCGCATCTGCATGAGCCCTAGGTTGAGGCACGGCATTGGATGAAGAAGCCAACAATGCAAGATCTCCTCTTAGGCTCCTTACCATCTGCTTGGCTTTCTTGGTTGCTGTTATTTCATTTGAGACGGGAGTTTTGCCCTTCCGTACCCGACCCGACTTGTTTTGCCCTCCAATAGCAAAGGATATTGGTGTGACAGCGATCGGCACCTCCATATTAAAACCAGGTGGAACATCATATCCAGGTGGGACTGCTGGTACAACTGGGTCAAATGGGTCGGTGTGAGATGGGGGTTTGATGTCCAAATCCGAAGGAACTGGTGCATCTGAGACGGGTGTTTTGCCATTCCGTACCTGACCCGACTTGTTTTTCCCTCCAATAGCGAAGGATATTGGTGTGGCAGCGATTGGCACCTCCATATTAAAACCAGGTGGGACATCATATCCAGGTGGGACTGCTGGTACAACTGGGTCAAATGGATCGGTGTGAGATGGGGGTAGGATGTCCAAATCTGAAGGAACTGGTAAGGCTTCTTGAATTTCTTCTGGTGATGCTGCCAGCATTGAGATCGTACTCTTTTTGGTTTCCATGGTTGATGTGATAACTGCATGTAGAAAAAAAAGTATTAAACACAACAAATGCATATCTATAGTTTGATGACAATATCGAATGTGAGACCTAGCAGTCTAGCACTGGTATGAGTATTAGTTAGTGAATAAATTAGCCATTAATCAAGTAAACAAATAAAGACAGTAGGAGATAATACCCTACTGGTAAGTCTGACAATGTGTAGGACAGATAGCACTTAAATAACATGTTGTTTGTCTTCCCAATCTCTCTCAATAAAAGAAAAATAAATCTTACTGTTGCAGCAATCTACCTTTGTAGAGTTTTACCTTTTACGGCATCAAATCAATATATTAAGTGTACCATTTTTAAGACTCTATGATATTAAGAGTAATATATGAGACTTTCACATGTATTATTCCCCCTGTTTCAGAAATAAGTGTAGAAGTAGAACCACCAAACCCTATGCAAATTAAATCCAGCATTTAAAAGTATGTGGCAATATAAAACAATCACTATGTAGGAGGAACGATAAAAATACTGGCACCAGCCCAAGACATAATCTTGTATTAATTAAATAACTTTAATAGAGTGTAGACTTCTTGAAAATTAATCTCCAGAGTGTTTCTTGCAAAATTACAAACTTGAGGGGGTTAAGCAGAAATGTTAACAGTACCATGAGAAATTTCAAATGATTGCAATATTAGCAATGAACGGTGCGAAGTCCTCATTTAAGATAATCTTGTTAACAAAATGCATTGTTCAAAAAATTTTATCTATTAAGGAACGAAGTAAGAGAAGAATTCAAATAAGATAAAAAAAAAAAAAACAGAGAGCAAGAACCTGGTATCAGAAAAGAAAACGCCTCTTTGTTTTCTTCCTTGCTATTACCTTGCAAAATTAACAAGAGCGGTGATACAATAAGGCAGCGGAGAAAACGAGAGATTAAGCTGACAACTTTATAAGCATTGAGATTATTCTAGTTCTAGTCAAACTGTAATGTAATTCGAAAAATAAGCTAAAATGAAGAAAATAAAACAGAAAAGGACACGTGTAACGCTTCTGCTTTTACGCTGAAATATTTTATTTTTTATCCTACAAAAAAAAAAAGTTAACTCTACCCTCCTTTTTAATTTTTTTTTAAAAACACCCTTACCTTTGAAAAAAGAAGAGAATATAGTGGTTCTACACATGGTTCTGAAAATCGGAATCGGAATCGGAATCGGATTCTTCACCATCGAATCGGAATTGGATGAATCGGCCGGAATCGGCCGATTTGACTCGGAAAATCGGATTTTTTTGGTAGAAAGCCTGTTTTGTAGCCAAAAACCTAAAAACATAGGAAATAATTGGTATAAAAATTATTTGTAATAAAACTATGTTAATACAAAACATTACACTCAAATAATTCACTGATTATATAATGTAATACAAAAAAATAAAAATTAAACACGCTCTTTATTGCCAGAAGCTATGCCAAGTTGGCTGGATAATCTCATCGTCCTCTGTATTTAAATAAAAATTAAATAGACTTTCATAAAATAATAACAAAGCTTAATAAATTCACAAAAGACAAATAAATTATATGTTTAATTTTAACTTTTACATTTTTGTATTTTATTTTGTATGCATTAATTTATCTTCAAAGAAAATATTTTATTTCATAAATATTTAATATTTTATTTTGCATAAGTCAAAATAAAATAAATAAAATAAATAAAAACTTAATTTATAAAATAAATAAATAAAATCACTATTGTCAACAACTATATACACCATTAACTTTAGTCAAATAAATATAATAATAAAATAAATCATTGTTTATTTAATAATGTTATAGCATGGAAGTTTAAATTTAATTTAATTACACTAACAATTAAATTTTCAACTAATTAAAATTTTAAGTTAATTAAAAAGGTAATATTTAAATTTTATAATATTGTTTATTAAGTAAATTTATGTAACATCACGCAAAATACTTATATGAGATTAATATCTGAAAATAAAGTACAAAATAAAATAAGTAGCATTTTTTCAAAGAACAAGTGGCATTTTTTTTAGAAAGATAAACAAATTATCTAAAATTTTATTTGACCAAAATAATACCAAGAGCATTGAAATATTCAATTTTTATAAAAAAAAAATAGAAATTTTAAGGGATTATAATTTGCAAGAATCTATAATTTAGGATAATGGTGTACATTAATAAGTAAAAATAAAATGGATAATAGAAAGTTAATAGCTAATAATATTGATAAGTTTCTTATAATTGATTTATTAACTTATCTCAAAAATTTGGTAGTTGAAGGGTTATATTGTAAAAAGAAGAAGATTTTAATTGGACAGGTGGGGCCCGCACCCATCCTTCTCCCCCTCTCTTTTCTTCTTTCCCTGCCGCCTATGCATTTCTCTTCTGTTTTGCTTTTCTCCTTTCTTAGAAAGATAACAGCGAAAGAGAGAGAAAGAGAGAGAGAGAGAGTACTCCTATAGCACAGTTCATCCGATTGTATGGCCGGAAAATTCGATCGAGACTATTCCTACAGCACAGCACAGTCCAGGTAAGGTTTGTATGGAAATTTTTGCTTTAAATCGGTGTTTCTCGTGTAACTGGGCTTGAATAGGTGCAAATCGGCTTGAATCGGTGTGAATCGGTGTAAATCGGTGTAAAAAATCGGAAAATCGGCCGATTCCGTCACTGTTCATCCGATTTCTCTCAGAAAATCGCACAACCGAGGAAATCGGGTATAAATCGACTCGGTCCCGTCCGATTCCGAGTTGAATCGGCCGATTTGACTCGGAATCGGCCAATTTTCAGAACCATGGTTCTACATTCATTCTTAAAAAAAAACTTCTCAATTTTAATTTTTTAAAATTGTTTTTTTTATGGTCTCTTTTGAACTTTGAATCGAATGGTTTACGTTCAATATAAGAAAGCTTATATATTGCAATGTATCATAGCCAATCCATCTATCTATAAAATGTGCTACAATACATTACAATGTATAGATCCTCTTGCGCATTAAATTGTAAATCGTTGGATTTAAAGTCCAAATAGTCGATCTAAACTGTTCAACTTGATATCGTCGTGGATACTCTTGTTGACAATAGCAATACTTTGAGATTAATAATTTATATAAGTAATTCCTTTACTGTCGGTAATAGTCATTTTGTACCCTTACAGATAGTGGCAGTGATACAAACTCGATCCCAACTCTCAACTTTTCAAAGCGAGTCCGAATCCAAATCCGAGTCCAACTCAAGTTGATTTGCGTTAGGTAGATTCTTATAGTATCATAATAAGTGTCAGATAATTAACATACAATTATGGAGAAAGAATCAAGGAATGTTTTTTTTTTTTTCTATTTGAACTAAAAAAGTGATTGTCCACTTAAAAGACATTTCAGCTAAAAACCACCTCTTTGGAATTTTTATTTTCCCACAAAAATCATTTTACATGTGAGGGATTGCACCTATTTATCATTACCATTAAGAGTTTTTCCCGAAATTTTTATTAATATCTAAAAAAAATTCAAATTTTACAAACATTTTGATAACTACCCAAACCGGATAATTATTTTCTAGATCCAGGCCCTAGATTCGAAAAATAGTTCTCCGAATTCTCAAATCCTATTTCCGGAAATAATCTACCAGTTTTTGGATTTTTTTTAAATAAATAGAAGATATTATGATTTATTTATTTTTTGTATTAAAATAGTAGAAATATTTTATATTGCTTTGAAAATAGATGGAATACTATATAATTGAATTTATTAGAAAGACTGCGACAAATAATCTGAATCAACATTTTTTAGATCGAATTTTTTGCAGCTGTAAGAAAAATTTAAATATTTATTTGTGTGTTATTGGGAAAAAAATTAAAAATATTTTGGATCTGAGTTATTGATCCCGATTCAAAAGTCACTTCTGAATAACTAAAGAAATTATCATGGTTCTTCTAGTACATTCAAATTTTAAGGTATTCCATCTAATTTGAAAAAAAAATGATTTGCAATCATTATGAAATGTCAAATCAAATTATTTTTTTTTTTTCAAAAATAAATGAAGTATCTTACAATTTGAATGTACTAGAAGGACTACAATATTTTATTTATTTACACAAAAGTGACTTAAAGAGAGAATTGAAGAATAAAGATCATTAGCCTCAGAATATTCATCATTAGTAGTTTTAGGCAACAAATAAACTAGCCCTCAATTGTACGGCTATTAAACTATTTTTGATACCTAGCTTGATTCATGTAATGGCTAATAAATAGTTTAATTAAGACAAAATGAGAGTGTATTTTACAGCATAGGTAATTTAGAAAATAACCCAACAGCTAGTTAGAATTTTAGACTATATATACTCATATATATATATTTATGTATAGACCATGTAAAAACACACAACAATCAAATAAAATCATTGTTAATCATTCTCTATTCCACTCTTAAAAGTTAATATATGTCATTTGGGAGCTCCGACCAGTCCACAATCAATGTAGATTCCATGACCTCTGTTGGCTTTCTCCTGCAATATACAAATGTTTTAGTATTCTTTAAGGATTAATAATTCATTGCTATGTTGATTTCTTTCTATTCCCTTCAATTTCAAGAAACCCATTTTCCGTAAATGACAAAATTTAAATGTATTTTTTTTTCAAAATAGAAAAAATTAAAGGACCAAACACCAAGAAATTAATGGATGCTAAATCTGGTTTAGAGGTGCCTTTATTTAAAATAAAATAAAATAAAATAAAAATTAATTGAGTTATATGATACAATTATTGCAGCTAATAATGAATTCCCATTTTTCTAAATAGAATTTCACAACAATAATCAATTGTTGTAATCCATTATTTTATAAAGAAGAATTCAATTGAAAACTACCAAACATCTACTAAATTTACAATGAGATTCAAACATCTCCAGTAATTTGCTCTTCGTTCTGAGGTTAGCTATTAGGATATATAGAAAAGGTAACATGACAAAAAAGAATGTAAGGTAACAACTGATTCTAAAAGAAAAAAGAAGAGAGGGATAGAGATGGAGATATGTATATAGAGAGACCTTTAATTCGCAGGGTGTTCATCGGTTCGGTGAACTGAATTAAGCAAACTAAAGTTATAATTTGGTTTAAAAAGTAGAACCGAACCGAATTGATTTAGCACTACAACCAAACCAAGCCGAATTAAAGTTTTATATCGGATTGTTTGGTTTGTTCAGTTTAAACCGAAATATATTATTATTTTTTATTTAAAGCAATTGTTTTATAATAAACCGAAGTATATTAAGAAATAAACCGGGATGGACCGAACCAAATTTATAATATATAAAAGTTCGGTCGGTTCGGTTATTTTGGTTTTGAAAATTTTCAAACTGAGCCGAACCAAAGTTATAATTCGGTTTTAAAAAAATAAACCGAACCAAACTATTAAAAAGAAAAAACTGAACTGTTTAATCCAAACTAACTCGGTTCGGTTCAAAACCGACTAAACCGGACCCAATGAATACCCCTAGCAAGAAAGGAACCTGTTTCTCAACGTTACGCATACCTTGAAATTTGAATGCCAACCAACAACTTGTTGACCTAACCAGATGCTTATACCCCGGTTCGTGCTTTCTTTGTTAAATACTATCCCTATAAGCTATTCCATGCCTTAAATTGGTGTGATACCGGAGAATTATCAATGAGCTGAATTTACTTTTGCATAATTCTTTGCTAAAAAGAGGTGGATATTTATGTCACCAAAATCTATCTATGCATTCGTATTCTATTCATCTCCTACTCTTTCAACAATTAATACACTTTAAATATGCCTCTTGGAGTTTATATACTAATTATAACACCCTTCAAATAATAAAGTTTCTACTTCTAAAAATATAAAAAAGGGTAAAGCAAAAGAAGACGAAAATAGAATTATGCTTAGATGTTTTGACCTCTCTCTGGTATGGCCAGAAATAAATAGAACACTAAAATTAAAAATAGTAAGTAACCGAGTACAAATTTGATAGAGCACATTTCAACATTAGAAATCAAATACCAAAGAAGCGCCTCCTTTAACTGGAAGCGTCCAGTCCATCTCTTTCTCAGCGCATTTCTTTCTCTTCCCAATACCCTTGTCCTCCGTTGAAAGAAAAGGGAAATTGCCGGCCGTACCCTCTCCAGCACCACCCCGCTCTCTCCAGCGCCTCCACCCCTGCGCTGTTCCTCCTCTCTGAAAAGCGGCTGTGAGCAACTATTATCTCTCTCCCTTTATCTTGAATTTTCATAATTTTAATATGGTATACAAAGATACTGCGCTGTATTGTTGTTACAGTGTTGAATTTTTATTAAAATGCTTCAAAACTCAGGTTTAGAAATCTAGCATCGACTACTGTGAGCAACTGTTAACTAACAGCTTATTGGGTTCATTGTAAATCCTGAGGTATAATTTGGGTTGGATAATTCTCCTTTTTGTTAGACTTAGAAACCGATCTAAAAGAGAGTGAAGAAATAGAAGGCCTTAAAATAATATATTGGAATCAGCAGGTGATGTTTGTTTAATCTGGAAAATAGTTGAGTGTAACAAGGTATATATATTTTGATAGGCATCAAACTCTAAAACAGCAAACAGAAGGCCCTCTTATTCTAGGTTTTAGTTTTTACCTTATTTTTTTTTTTCTACTGTTACTTGCTCTGACTTAATAGCCTCAAGAACGAAGGCAAATTACTGGAGATGTCTGGATCATTGTAAATTTTAGTAGAATCTCTGGTAATGTTTTCCTTTCCAGGTTTTGAGAATGAAACCTTTCTTTTAAGATATCCCATTACATCAACCGATATCGCTTGCAAAGTTTTAATTCCGTAAAACCGGCACTCGTTATCAGCTGCCAGAATTGTATCAGTATAATGCTGTTATTTTTTAATTTTTTTATCTATAATGAAGGCCACCTTTAAGCCTGTCTCGGCATTCATTTCTTTTTTAGATGCCTCTTGTGACAATTGAACATGCATCTCTTCATGAAGAGGCAAGACGTACTTTTCGTATGATGCCATTATTTACAAGCCATGATTCACGTCATTATTAACCACTGAGTTGGTGTTTGGTTATACGTCAGTGATTAGTTTTTAAAAAAAATGCATTAAGGTTTTGTCCTTGTCCGGGAAATGGGTCACTTTAAATTGAAGGAATTTTAAAGAAATCATCATAACATACATTAACATATTTGATCCTTCAAGAATTCTCAAACACTTGTATATATATTGCAGGGAAAAACCAATAGGGGCATGGAATCTACATTGATTCCAGACTGGTCGGAGCTCAATAGTGACATACTTGAGTTCTTGACCAGCTTCCTCTCCCTGAGCGATTATAGTCGATTCGGTGCTGTCTGTCGACACTGGTTCTCAGTGGCAAAACAAAAGTGTCATCCGCCTCGACAATTACCATGGTTGGTAATGGGCGAGGATGATGCCACCCACAAACGCAAGTTCTATAGCATTGATGAGAAGAAACATTACTTGATTGACATTCCTGAGCTGCGTGGGCAGCGGTTGTGTGGTTCATCCTATGGATGGCTCTTCACCTTGGACATCGAATTAAATTTACGTTTGCTCAATCCATTTACCAAAAAATGCTATGACCTGCCTCCTCTTCCTCCCTATGATAAACATATCAACATAACTTATGTAAAGGTGAGCCAATCCGAAGAAGATTTTACATTTGCAGATATGCAGCTCCATTTGGTGTCCAAGGCCATCTTGGATTGTGATCCTAGTAAATGTGCAGATTTTAAAGTTTTAATAACATATGGCTTCTACGGGAGCTAGCATATTGGTGCTCTGGTGATTCAGCCTGGACACTGATACAAGGTGTGTACGCTATAATTGATGACATTATATTCTTCAAAGAGAACTTCTATGCTGTTGGAACTATAAACATATACCATGAAATATATGTTATTAATGTCGGGCCGGATCCAAAAATTAAGCGAGTTGAGCCCAAGGTTCCAGATGATGATTCATTTGCACACCTAGTGGATTATATGGGACAGCTATTGCTGGTGCAAAGGTGGCGAGAAGAATTCAAGGAGGAAATTTATATCACAAAAAAAATCAGTGTCAAAAATATTGATTTAGAGGAGGCAAATTACTCGAGGTACAAGCTGATGGATGGGCATGCGGTGTTTATTGGTGCAAACTCATGTGTTACGGTTGATGCTATCAAATATCCTGGGTGCAAAAAGAACGCCCTCTACATAACTGATACGCCTCAGTATTATGCAGATGAGTTTGGGTGTAAAGATCTCTGTATCTATGACATGGATGAATGTTCCTTTTCTAGATACTACAGCTCTAAACCATACATCCCCTATGTAGCTTCTCCAATTTGGTTTATTCCTAACCTTCGGTGAGAACTAATGCTACTGTATCGAGTTTTAATATTGCCTTGGAATGCAAAAGCAATTTTCTAACCTTCAGTTTGTTTGCCCTATATATGCAAGTAGAAAATGTGAACTCAATAAGTAAGAACACTGCTGGGATAAAAAGCTAGGTAATTAAGAGCTGTGAGATTTTATTAAATTTGCATTTCTAAGTAGTCTACTGATGAATGTTTTGTACATGCTATTTTTTGTGAATTCACAAAGTAGTCTCTGTTTTGCCTTTAATTGTTCTGTATTGAATTAGTTACCTTGTGTTACATTATGATATGATGTGATGATGAGCTTAATTAAATGTTAGGGATTCGAAGGTGATTGTCCAGACTAATTTAGAGAGACTGTGTAAAACACAGTAATTAAATAAATGTTTTTAAATAATAAACTTGTTAAATCCAGCTCACAACGTTAAAACTGTAAAATCGTTCCACTTGTATGCAATAAAAATGCAAAAAACTTAAAAAAACTTTAATGCGTCATACTGGAATAAATAAATCTGTAACCCATTTCTCTAATATTTTAAGAAATCTTGCTGACAAAATGAATGAATATCATTTTAGGAATTCTGAACACTTTATGCCAGAAAAAAAATGAACTGGAATCTTAAATTAAAGAAACAAGATCATAGAAGAAATAAATAAAACGGAAAATAGAAATATAAACTAATTCCATAAAAATGGAGTCTTTAAATTTTTTTTAGTATCTCTTCAAATTAATTATATTCAAATTATTTCACGATTAAAGCATGATTTATGCTATATCGATTACTAAGTGTGCATATTTATTTTTATTTATGAAATATAACCTATTATTACAATGACAGTAGTATAGAAGAGATGAAGCTTATTGATTGAATGTTCTAGGATGAATATGTTTTTACATTATAAAAATAAAATATATTCGAATAATATTCTAATGATAAACTTTACCCTTTCTATAATATATTCGAATAACATTCTACCAAAATTGGGAAAGAAAATTTAATGATCGGTTGATCCTTATGTAAGAGAATCTGTTGGAGCTCATAATCTTCCTACCTTAAAAAAAAATTGCAATTGCAATTGCCAATCTCATTATTTTTTGCAATATATTGCTGCAACATACTCAAGGAAGAGTTCATAATTATAGGCAAATGAAACAACGACAAGTTCAAGGAGGATGTACGTTATAATATTCAATTGCAGCAAAAACCTCATATATATAATGTGCAGTAACAAGGGCATGCATCTCTCTGTCAGAATAACAATGGACTTTCTACTGAAGAATCTCTGCAAGCACCGATTCATAGCACTCAAGTCGCACAGCAGGAAGAAGGGAGCAGAATAAATATTTTCATTTTTTTTTTCCATAACACTCAAGTCACACAGTGTGTGTGAACAACTGGTCGGACCTTAGACTCATTTTAAATCCTCCACTCAATATCATGAAATTGCCTTATGATTCTGAAAATGTTGGATTTAGAGACGTTTAATTACAATAATTAAGTTGGACATGCGTGCATTATGATTATGATATCAAATACTGTCACAATATTACATTTATGTAATGATTAAGAGATGCCAAATAATGTGATTAATTAAGTCATGGCATTATACGTATTTATATATATATATAAGGTTTTGGATACTAATACATATAGAACAATGTTAATCAATATAATTGTTAATGGACCGATTATAATTGATTAAAATAATAGCAGTAATAAATATAGGCTAAATAAGGAAATCAGAATTTATTCTGATTTATTTCGGTTTTTTCTGGAGGTTCCTGATTTTCTAGATCCTTCAAATCCGAAATCAAGATTTCTTAGCCAATTTTCGGCTGCCCTGATGCTTAGGGTTTTGCACTGCTATAAAAGGGCTGGGTCTCCAAGGCTTGCGATCAATCCATCACAATTGTCTGCTCCATTGAAGACAGGATACTCTGTCATAATAATTAGGATAGCCAGAGAAAAGGATTGCAAGTTCTTGGAAGGACTCGAGAGCCAACAACTCAGTCAGGACCAGGAGCGTATCAACCCAGAGCCTTGGAAGCTGTCTGATTGATAGCATACGGAGGCCTTTGAAGATGGAAAGTAAGTTCCGCTGTGCATTAAGTTTAATTTCTTACAAAGGAGTAGATCTTGGTTAGGGTTTTAAAGTAATTAGTAAAACCCACAAATTAAAACCAACAAGTGGTATCAGAGCAACCTTATGTAAGAATTACAGTTTAATTCGGTTTTAATTGCTTTCTATTTTTCATATCGAATTTAATTGTTGCAAAAGGAATTGTTAAAATTATGCTTTAATCGATTTTTCATGCGGTTTTGAATTAAAATCTTGAATTTGGACCCATCCTTGCGCTTCGTGCGATCTTGGAGAATTTTTTATTTGAGATTTTAATTTTTAATTTGCATAATTTATTGATTTGAGTAAAAGGATTAATTATGCAACAATTTAAGGTTTTAAATTCGAATTAGAGAAAGTAATTTAGGTTTGATTTTTCAGATCTGGTCAAAAACAATTGATTTGAGGTAGTGATCTTAAAACAGACCAAACTTTTGACTCGTAACTCCGATTTGGACGTATGACCACAATTCGGAAACCTTGAAAAAGGATCTAGCCAGCCATTAACACTATGTCGTTAAAGACGATTTTCCAGGCCTAAAAATACTGTTTAAGCCCTCAAAATGGTTGTTTTAGATTTTTTGACCCTTAAAATTTCGGATTTCCCTCAATTCCATATCTGAAAATTTATTTATTGCTATAATTACTGCTGTTATATATTGTGAGTAATTGTAAATGATTGTAGTTTAGGTTATAATAATTATAATTGCTATAATTACTATAATTGCTATAATTACTATAATTACTATATATATTATGCTATATTTAGCCTAATTATTAGATTTTAGATATTATTTAAAATTGGTATTAACACCAATTAAATGCTATAATACTAAATTCTGATTTGTTAATATTTTCTGCCATAATTATCTTCTACCATAATAATTTTTTTTTTTTTTTTGCTGCCATAATTTTAATATTACCTTTTTTATGCCAACACTTATTATGGCATAAAATTTATACTAAGTATGGAAGCAATGAAATTATTGAAGCATTTCTAAAAGATAATCATTGTAGAAATTGCTAAAGTTTTGCTAAAACCTAATAATTATTTTGATGAATATAGTTGACATATAAAATTAGTATATTCTAATTTAAAAGTGCTATAAGATACTGTATTCTATTTAGGACGAGTAGATACTATAGGTACGTCCTAGATTAGGTTTTAGGCATAATTTTGGAATCTAACTAAAGGCGTTTTAGGTATACATGTATTGTTTTCGCATGAGTCAAGCATTGATGTTCGCAAACGGACCGCTCTTTGTAAGACGATTGCAAGGATGACTCATGACAAGTTAAAATGACGTGCTGACAATGGACGTGGGTGTTAGCTTTCCCAAACGAGGGTTGGCGCCTACTAAGTTGTTTGGTGCATAAGGGTAGTGAACAAAAAAATAAAAATAAATAAGTTGCAACACACATGGACTAGCGATGTCTAGAAAAGCATCAGGGGCTTGGAACATAAGCGATCCGTCTGTGATCCTCCTCCCCCCGTTGACTGGCCTGGTCGTTAGTTCATGGATATGTTAATTTGACCCAAAGGTTGATTGACAAAAATGTTACATGTTTGTACTTTATTCACTACACCAAAGTGCCTGAAGGTAATGATTGCACCCAAAGGTGTTTCATTACTGAATGGTGTTTTGGCTAAAGATTTAATGGAGAAAATAGTTTTATACAGGCCTTTAGATAGATTTTAGAATTATGATTAAGGATCAAATCGTGAAGCATGCATCTAAATTATTTCTTTGTTCTTGAATTTTCAGATCTAAACATAATGTCAAGTCTAAGTCAGATTAAGCCCCTCATGGGGAGAAGTATGTCTCTTAGTTTAGTTTGTTCTGAAGTTAATTTAAGATCTGTATCTAGATATACCTGGTGGTTAGACTCAGGTGCAACATCTAACATCAGTGTATCGATGAAGGGATGCCTAAGTTGCCGCAAGCCAAGTGAGGCTGAGAGCTACGTTTACGTAGGAAATGGCAACAAAGTAGAAGTGCAAAGCATAGGAAAATTTAGATTATTATGTAGGACAGGATTTTATTTAAGTTTTGATGCTTTAGTGGTTCCATCCTTCAGAAGGAACCTAATTTCTGTTTCTTATTTGGACAAAAATGGTTATGTATGTTCATTTAGTAATGGAAATTTCAGTTTGTGTCAAGATTCTAAGCTTCTTGCTTCTGGTATCCTGTCTTCTTATGATAATCTTTATTTTCTAGATATAGACACTTCACATTCAGAGGCACTGCATATAGATAATAGAAAACGTAAATTAACTTGCGAGAAATCTGCAACATTATGGCACAAGCGATTAGGACATATCTCTATGAAAATGATAGAACGTCTTGTGTCTAATGATATTCTTCAACCTTTGGATTTTACAAACTTAAGTGATTGTGTAAATTGTATAAAAGGAAAACAAACTAATAAACGTAAGTATGATGCAAAAAGATGTAATGATGTCTTAGAATTGATTCATACGGATATCTGTGGTCCTTTTCCAAAGGCTACAAGAAATGGTCACCGTTACTTTATCACATTCATAGATGATTATTCAAGATATGGTCATATTTACTTAATAAAAGAAAAGGCGGAAGTATTAGACGTGTTCATAAAGTTCAAAACGGAAGTTGAGTTACAACTTAACAAACGTATAAAGTCCATTCGTTCTGATCGTGGTGGTGAATACTACGGTCGTTACGATGGATCAGGAGAACAGCGTCAAGGTCCCTTTGCAAAATACTTAGAGGAATGCGGAATTGTGCCTCAGTATACGTTGCCAGGTTCGCCTGCAATGAATGGTGTTGCTGAGCGACGAAATCGCACCCTTAAAGACATGGTGAGAAGTATGATTGCTCGTACAACTCTACCTGAGAATTTGTGGGGAGAAGCCTTAAAGACTGCAGCATACATACTTAATAGAGTGCCTACTAAAGCAGCTAACAAGACCCCTTACGAATTATGGGTTGGGCGCAAGCCTAGCTTGAATCATTTGAAAGTTTGGGGATGTCCATGTGAAGCTAGGCCTTATAAGCCAAGTGAAAAGAAACTGGACGAAAGGACCGTTAGTTGTTACTTTATAGGCTATTCTGAACGATCTAGGGGGTATAAATTCTATAATCCAACAGAACATATAATTTTTGAGTCAGGAAGTGCGAAATTTTTTTAGGATAATGAGTTTGTGGGGGGAGATATGACAAAAGATAGTATTTTTCAAGAAGAAGAGACGAATGAGAATGAGACTATGGACCAAAGTCCTAATTTTATTCAAATTCCGATTACGATTAGAAATACATCTTTTGACAATGTGCAAATTTCATCATCCCAAACAACTCAGTTAGAAACTCAACATGGAATAGAGAACACAAATGGACCTGAATCAAACCCAAACCCTGACATTGTTATGACCAATGTTGATGGCCTAGGGCCTGTGGGAGATTCAGAAGTTGGTAATGATGTTCCTCCTCCTGTTGAAGATCAAGTTGTGAATGAACCTCAAGAAAATCTAGAGTCTGTGCCAATTAGGAGATCTACTAGAGAGAAAAGATCTACACAATCAAAGGATTATGCATATCTTCAAGAACATGAGTTTGACATTGGCATGTTTGAAAATGATCCTGTTAATATCAAACAAGCCATGGAAAGCTCTAACTCTCAAATGTGGATTAATGCCATGAATGAAGAGATGAAATCTATGTATGACAATGACGTTTGGAATATTGTTCCGTTGCCTAAAGACAAGAAACCCGTTGGTTGCAAATGGATATTTAAGACTAAGCGGGATTCTAAAGGCAATGTTGAAAAATTCAAGGCACGTCTTGTTGCAAAAGGTTTCACACAGAAAGAAGGCATTGATTATAAAGAGACTTTCTCTCCAGTTTCATCGAAAGACTCTTTAAGGATTATATTGGCGCTTGTAGCACATTATGATTTAGAACTTCATCAGATGGATGTAAAGACGGCGTTTCTTAATGGTGACATTGATGAAACGATTTATATGAAGCAGCCAGAAAACTTTGTATCAGGTGATGCAGGGTCTATGGTTTGCAGACTTAAGAAATCTATCTATAGGCTAAAACAAGCATCTCGACAATGGTATTATAAGTTTCACCAAGTTGTTAGCTCATTTGGTTTTGAGTCTAACATAGTAGATGAATGTATATACCTTAAGTTCTGTGGGAGTAAATTTATTTTCTTGGTTTTATACGTAGATGACATATTGCTTGCCAGTAACGATAAGGACATGTTGCATCAAACTAAGAATTTTTTATTTAAGAACTTTGAAATGAAAGATCTTGGTGATGCATCATTTGTTCTAGGGATTGAAATACTTAGAGATAGATCTCAAGGTATTCTGAGGTTATCCCAGAGAAACTATATAGATAAGATTCTAACAAGATTTGGCATGCAAAACAGCAAACCAGGAGATATCCCTGTATCAAAAGGAGATAAGTTTAGTCTGAAACAATGTCCCCAAACTGACTTAGATAAAAACATCATGAAAGATATTCCCTATGCCTCAGCCGTGGGTAGCATCATGTATGCACAAGTATGCACGCGTCCGGATATTGCGTTAATTACCGGAATGCTAGGGAGATATTTGAGTAACCCAGGTATGGAACACTGGAAGGCAGCAAAGCGAGTGTTGAGATACCTAAAGAGAACAAGGGACTATATGCTCACGTATCGGAGATCGGAACAGCTCGAGGTCATTGGATATACCGATTCTGATTTTGGAGGATGTGTCGACAGCATGAAGTCAACATCAGGATACATCTTTATGATGGCAGGTGGTGCTGTGTCATGGAAGAGCGCTAAGCAGTCATTGGTAGCCTCCTCCACTATGGCAGCTGAATTTGTTGCATGCTTTGAAGCATCTAATCATGGCGTATGGCTGAAGAACTTCGTCACAAGTCTGAAAATTGTGGATTCTATTCAGAAACCACTCAAATTATTATGTGACAACAATTCAGCAGTGTTATACGCAACCAACAACCGAAGTTCGTCAAAGTCGAAGTACATTGACATTAAGTTTTTGGTTGTAAAAGAGAGAGTGCAGAAAAATGAATTATGTATAGAACACATAGGTACAGACTCCATGATTGCGGATCCTCTTACTAAAGGACTACCACCCAAGAAGTTTCACCAACATATTGCTTGTATGGGTGTAATGTCTGTTTAGGAGGATTAGAAAATGTGGGAGTCTGAATATGTTTTAAGTTCTGTTTTTTTTTTTATGTTCTATGTAATGCAATTGTAAACAATTTTGATGATATATACAAGTTGCATTCAGTTTCAGTTTCATTATTTTTTTCTTTAAAGTTTAAATTTTGACCTCATACAGTAAAGTAAAGGTGACTCAATTAGAAATAGGCACGTCTAATCACACTTGCGTGTAATTTCTAAACTATATGTCCAAATCAGATTCATGTCATTCAGTTATGTTGGCAGCGTGATTTATGTCGGTTTAGTTGCGAATAAATGTGACAAATGCCGCTTAAGTCCTTTGTTAGCATAATTGATGGACGGAATTGTTTAAGAAATACGATAAGTAAAGACAGAAAAGTTGCATGCAATAAAGTTAAGGATATATATAATCAAAAGGTTGCACTTGTCCATGTGGGAGATTGTTGGATTTAGAGACGTCTAATTACAATAATTAAGTTGGACATGCGTGCATTATGATTATGATATCAAATACTGTCACAATATTACATTTATGTAATGATTAAGAGATGCCAAATAATGTGATTAATTAAGTCATGGCATTATACGTATTTATATATATATATAAGGTTTTGGATACTAATACATATAGAACAATGTTAATCAATATAATTGTTAATGGACCGATTATAATTGATTAAAATAATAGCAGTAATAAATATAGGCTAAATAAGGAAATCAGAATTTATTCTGATTTATTTCGGTTTTTTCTGGAGGTTCCTGATTTTCTAGATCCTTCAAATCCGAAATCAAGATTTCTTAGCCAATTTTCGGCTGCCCTGATGCTTAGGGTTTTGCACTGCTATAAAAGGGCTGGGTCTCCAAGGCTTGCGATCAATCCATCACAATTGTCTGCTCCATTGAAGACAGGATACTCTGTCATAATAATTAGGATAGCCAGAGAAAAGGATTGCAAGTTCTTGGAAGGACTCGAGAGCCAACAACTCAGTCAGGACCAGGAGCGTATCAACCCAGAGCCTTGGAAGCTGTCTGATTGATAGCATACGGAGGCCTTTGAAGATGGAAAGTAAGTTCTGCTGTGCATTAAGTTTAATTTCTTACAAAGGAGTAGATCTTGGTTAGGGTTTTAAAGTAATTAGTAAAACCCACAAATTAAAACCAACAGAAAATACTAACAAGGATCCCAAAGAATGAAAGGCAAAGGAAAATTGGGATGACAGTGATGATGGGTGGATATGATCACCCTATGCTTGGTATGTGGAAGTTTTTGATATCGGGTCGTGGTGAAGAACACCCGTTCGAGCAATTTAATGACACATTGGGATTTGTTTGTGGATTATGAGGTTTGTTTGTTAATTCTTTTTTTAATTTTAATTTTAATTTTGTAATTTTTAAAATTGTTTGTTATTGCTAACAATTAAGATCCACTAAATTTTCTCTGGGTGGAGAAAGATACGAATTGTTTGAGAGATGACGTATGACAAAAAGGACCAAATGAAAGACAAGATTCAACACTGGCACATCTTGAAAAATACCGAAATCAGATAGACATACAGTGATAGAGTGAGGATGAGGTATAAGTCCAAGAGCTACCGGCAGGGGCGGACCCACTTGGGTCCAGGGGGGGGCAGCTGCCCCCTCCTGGATTTTGTGTTTTAGTGGAAGTTGGGACGTTTCGATCGAGTCTGCCCTCCCCTGGAAAATTTTTTGACCCCCGCTGGACGTTTAATTTATAGTTCGGGTTAAATTTAGGATTAAAATTAAAATAAATTTCTTCAATTATGATTAATAATTAGAATTATAGATTAAAATATCAGAAATTATAAGTCAGATAATTGAAAAGTATAAATTAAACTATTATTTTTTATTAAGTACTTAATTAGTTAATGGATTTGAACCCGATTAGCTATTTAAACCCGATTCGATATTTTTTTGCCCCCCCCTGACAAAAATCCTGGGTCCGCCCCTGGCTACCGGTGCAAGTGGAAGTTGCTTGTGAAGGCTACGGGCTTTGGAAATTCTTGGGTCTCCACGGAGAATGATGGACCTCACACATGACGTACTGAGGCATCAAGATTAGATCACGAGCAGTTAACATCCGCTATCAAAGACATGGAGTGGTCTTTCCATGTGTATGACAATCAATGTGATTAGTTGGCGTACAATGAAACAATCTTAGTTCCAGAGCATCGGCTAAGATGTTGGGTAGGAGACGACAAAACGGGATCCCTATGTGGATGGAAATACTAGAAGGAAGACGAAGGGGACACATGGTACATATCAACATCCGAAAAGAATGTGATAAATCGAAGGGATGCTAGAAATCGTATCCAATAAGGTGATTTTTATTTAAAAAAAATAGATGTCTCAAAATTAACAATGGTTCTGACAATTTTTTTTTTTTTTTTGCAGTTTCATCGTCCAAGAGGCAATCATGTGCGAAGTTCTAATTTTCAGTTAAACTTGTACTTTTCTATAGGGGATGTTTGTTATGTTGGGTTGTAGTACAATTTGTTAGTTATGTTGTAGACCAATTTGTACTAATTGATAGTTAAATTAAGTGTATACTATTTGTTCAACATGTGTGTTTTATTTGTTAAATATTTGTGCTTTATTTTCTATGTTTTCTTTGTCTAATTTTATTGAACATATATTTCTAAAAACACCAAAACAGAACAAAAAATAAAATTTAGCATTCAAAATTTTCAAAACAGAACATAACAAAACTTAAAATAAAACCATATTTGGTGTGCAAGCTTGGTTGGCGCACCAAATTTGGTGCACAAACTAGTTAGGTTTGCGCACCAACCTAATTTAGTTGCACCAGTCCAAATTGTATGGGCGGTAATAATTGAATTTAGATTCATTCATTAATTGGTAATGTTATAATTTTGAGTTAATAGGGAGGCAACTAAAAAAATTTCGGAACCAAATCTTTTTTTTTTTTTTTTGACCAACCAAAACTGTTTTTTTTTTACCGCCAAAACTGGCTTTCTTTTTTTTTGACCAACCAAAACTGTCTTTTTAAAAAAAATGCTCTATATATTGACTATTTCTAAGAAGAAAGCTTCTATTAGCAGCTCCATGACAGAGTATACTTGAAGCCAAAATTATTAGTCCAAAAATATCTTTTTCCTCTTCCCGTTTCGTGCGGATCTCATTTTCCTCTTCCCGCCCATCCTCTTTATAAATATCATGCACTACTACAAAAAACGTCTTCCTACACTGTACCTTATACACGGATTTTCTCAATTTTATAAAAAAACGTGTATGAAATAAGATTTTTCCAGTGTTCTAGGAATCCTTCACGAATATTAACTTAAAAATCAGTGTCCGTGTGGAAATTAAGCTTTTATACATGGATATTTCATTAAATATCCGTGTAGGAATGGTGAGAGAGCTACACGGATTTTTATTAAAAAATCCGTGTAGGAAGGGGTTATTGTACACGGATTATGGTTTAAATAACAGTGTAGAAAGGCTAGAGAGCTACACGGATTTTTACTAAAAAAATCCGTGTAGGCTAGCTATAAAAAAAAAAAAAAAAAAAAAACGGTTCAGCAACCTTCCTACACGGATTTTTATTTAAAAATCCGTGTAGGATAGCTTTAAAAAAAAAAAAAAAAAAAAAAAAACGGTTCAGCAACCTTCCTACACGGATTTTTAAATAAAAATCCGTGTAGAAAGGGATTATTGTACACGGATTATTCTTTAAATAACAGTGTAGAAAGGCTAGAGAGCTACACGGATTTATAGTGAAAAATCCGTGTAGAAAGGTAGTTTTAGGGTTTTGGTTATATAAGAAGGCCTTTTCCCTCCAACGCCGTTTTGATTTCAGCTCATAGCACAACTGAGATCTGAGATATTTGAAGTTGTTATTTTCTCCTCTCTATCTTGCTAAGGTTAGCCATGAATATATATATATATATATATATATTTTTCTTTATCTAATTTTCTGTTACTTATTATTGCTTATATATATCTCTTTTATTTTCTGTTACTTATATATATCTCTTTTATTTTTCTTTTCAGTTTTGTATGGTTTTAGTTGGTTACTGTCATCTTCGCCTTAGTTGGTTACTATCCTCTTTGCCTTGTATTGGATCTTGAGGAGTGTATGTTATGTGTTAGATCACATGGAATTGCATGTACAAAAGGCTATGTATATATATATGTTGCAAATGGCTATGAATTTATTTTTGCAAAAGGCTATGTATATACAAAATGCTATATATTTATTTTTGCAAAAGACTATGTACATTCAATATAAAATATATAATTACTGACTAGCAAAAGTGGAGGCTAGCTATTATATTAAAAAAAAAAAAAAAAAAAAACGGTCGCAACCTTCCTACACGGATTTTTAACTAAAAATCCGTGTAGGAAACAATTCTACACGGATTTTTAGTTAAAAATCCGTGTAGGAAGGTTACTGAACCCGATTTATTTATTTAATATTCTGTTGAGGAGAGCTACACGGATTTTAACTAAATATCCGTGTAGGAATAGTATTCCTACACGGATATTTAGTTAAAATCCGTGTAGCTCTCTTGATTTTCCAAACGGCTCTTTATTAATAATCCGTGTAGGATTAGTGTAATCGTACACGTATAAATTATCCGTGTGTAAATGTGGACTTTCCTACACCCCAGAATCGCACACGTTTCCAAATCCGTGTAGCTCTCCAGTTATAATCCGTGTACAAACTACTTTTTTTGTAGTAGTGATGTCCAAAACCCTTTCCATGCATATTACTTCCATTAAAACCCTGTGCTTCATTTCCTAATTAATTTTAAGAGAGCCAACATGGGAAGGCGTAAAATACCTAAACAGGGACGCAAGAGCACCTTCTCCAAGCGCTACCCATGGCCTTTCGTCTACAAGAAGGGTAATGGCAAGCTCTGCTACTTCTCACACCCGAAAAGGCATTCGACTCACATCCCTGAGGACTTTTCACCTTCGGATAAGTATGTATTAATTTGTCCTTGACCTCTTTAAGAACTCATGCATGATCTTTATAATATGTCCTTAACCTTCAGATAATTGTTTTTTGTCGTTAACCTCTTTAATTAGAATTCATGATCTTTATAATATGTCATGTTGAATATATGTAATAGCTATTTGTTAACATATATATTAAATTTTAGTCTTATAAATCTTGTCAAATTTTAGTTCTTAACGTCTTATTCAATCTTTCATTATACTTATTGGTCTCATCTCCAAATGCAACGTCTCTATGTTCAGGTACAAGCGTTCTCAAAGCTGGTTCCCAAAATCGGTTACAATATATATATATGAAAATCATGTCCTTAACTCTATAAGATATAATTTATAAATAAGTTTGAATTGTGCATGCGAATTGTATTCCTTTCACACCCCCGCCATGTGTTTTTCTTATGTTAAATTGCATTTCCTTTTCTTTATTTGTATGCTTATTTTCTAGGATGGAGGTTGCCTTGGATATATTTCTTAACATGCCAGATCATGATAAGATTGTTAAGGATTGGGATGGTCAAGAAATTAGGTATTAACTTTATTATATTTGTTATATGTATTAATTCTGTCCTTGGTGATATTATTAAATTAAAGAATATTAATAACAAACCACGACATTTTCTTTTGAGACGCATCTCTATTCTCGTATTTAACCATGTCCTTGACATATCTTTTTTTTTTTTTAATTTGTCCTTTTGCGAACTGTAGAAGAAACCCAATCGCCGACAAAGATGTACGTTCTCTTTATTTGTCGCCAATTTAGTTTCATAAAATCAGTAACCGAATAATAATAATATAGTCACTGTTTCAGATAAATATTAGCCATATATATCCTTTGGGAATAGCTTTTTTGTACTTAATGCTGTGATGCACAAAACAGATTTTTGTAAAAAAAATGCACAAAATTCTCCATTGTAAAATAATAAAGCATATTGATCAATTAAGAGCTTGGAGTTTGGTGCTTTAAATGTAAGTCCGATATACTCAAAACTTAGGTTCTCATCAAAATAATTTACAGTTTTCCTAAACAATCTTTTAATAATATTCCTTTTTTTGTTGTACATAATTTATTATTTTATTTTATAAATTTTGCAGGAAGACTATGATAGGGATATGATCGCAAAGTATGGGCCTGATCGAAACCATTGGCCTTCTTTTGACGCAGACATCTGGTACAGCAACACAAACAATAATGCTCATGGCGATAATTATGGTCTCGATGCTCTAGGTAATGCGCACATACTTTAAATTGTAAATTTATATTTATATTTATATTTGTAACATACACTTATTATCTTATTTTTAATATTCAGGAAAGACGAGATCGATGTATTGTTCAGGTGGGTCCCAGACTTCTTCGCGATCGCAATCACAGTCGCATTCTTTGGCGCCGCCTCCTCTAAAGCAAGAAGACATAAATGCAATATCTAGTCAGGTGCCGGGCGTGATTCAACCACAGATTACTCAATTAATGGAGGAGATGCGGCGTAGCATGGGACGTTCTCCATCTCATCAGATACGAAATTCATTTCTTAACATTACACCCTAAACCCTAAACAACAAATTCTTGACATTAAACCCTAAAAAGTTTAGTTTCATAAAATCAGTAACCGACTAATAATAATAGTCACTGTTTCAGATAAATATTAGCCATATATATCCTTTGGGAATAGCTTTTTTGTACTTAATGCTGTGATGCACAAAACAGATTTTTGTAAAAAAAATGCACAAAATTCTCCATTGTAAAATAATAAAGCATATTGATCAATTAAGAGCTTGGAGTTTGGTGCTTTAAATGTAAGTCCGATATACTCAAAACTTAGGTTCTCATCAAAATAATTTACAGTTTTCCTAAACAATCTTTTAATAATATTCCTTTTTTTTGTTGTACATAATTTATTATTTTATTTTTTTGTTGTACATAATTTATTATTTTGCAGGAAGACTATGATAGAGATATGATCGCAAAGTATGGGCCTGATCAAAACCATTGGCCTTCTTTTGACACAGACGTCTGGTACAGCAATACAGACAATAATGCTCATGGCGATAACTATAGTCTCGGTGCTCTAGGTAATGCGCACATACTTCAAATTGTAAATTTATATTTATATTTGTAACGTACACTTATTATCTTATTTTTAATATCCAGGAAAGACGAGATCAATGGATCGTTCAGGTGGGTCCCAGACTTCTTTGCGATCGCAATCGCAATCGTATTCTTCGGCGTGGCCTCCTTTAAGGCAAGAAGACATAAATGCAATATCTAGTCGGGTGCCGGGCGTGATTCAACCACAGATTACTCAATTAATGGAGGAGATGCGGCGTAGCATGGGACGTTCTCCATCTCATCAGGTACGAAATTCAATTCTCAACATTACACCCTAAACCCTAAACAATAAATTCTTAACATTAAATCCTAAAAAGTTTAGTTTTATGCTCATAGAGAGGCTCTAGCTCGCATCATGCATCGATCTCCGATGCTCAAAATAATGATGGAGATGATATCGGAGATGACTGGTTTGGCGATGACGTATCCTAGATATTTTTCTGTTTTCTATTACGTTTGGTATGTAGTTTAGATATCGGATGTTTTATGTCGTACCTTAGATATTTTATTTTTATGTCGTACTTTAGATATTTCATACTTGATACTTATGTTGTATTTAGATATTTGATGTTTATGTAGTTTTCGTAAATTGTTTGGTACGTTACGTACTTAATTAAGTTTCTTGTGAATTGTTTTTGAATTTGTTGAATTCCTTGTGAATTGTTTGAATTGCTTATGAATTATTGTTTGGTATGATTTGTAACGTTGGGCTGGGGAAAAATAAATGAACAGAATGGGTATTTATTTGGTATGATTCGTACCAATCGGTGAAAAGGAAAAAAAACAAAAAAATTATAAAAAAAAATTAACACTTCTGCAACCGATGTTGACCCCATAAGAAACCGATATGGCGGTCGCTGATGAGGTTCAGCCACGTCATCATATGGTATCAGAGACAGATTTTAATCGGTCGCTGAAGTGTCTTCTGTGACCGGTGACATCATCATCTGCGACCAGTGACATCATCATGGGGGTCATCAGTGACAGAGCAACTGTGATTGAGACATTTGCGACCGAATTTGGTCTTTTGCGACCGATTTTGGCATCTGTAACCGGCATCTTACCCATCTGTGACCGATTTGGCCGGTCACAAATGGACTTTTCTGCTGTAGTGAGCTAGATCAACAAACTGCGCTAAAATTCGGGTGCACTTGATTTGCACGAATCTTATAGTTTCTATGTGAATCTTGATGCATATCAAACGGGTCCGATCGATCATCACATTAAATTTGATCTGATGCTCATCAAACCACCCTGATTCTGAATAAGAGTGTTTTATTATAGCATGCATCTCTCGTGGTGGGGGCACAACTCAGTAAAAACAAGTGTGTTTGTGTGTATTAAAGGGCTGCTTTTAGTGAGGCTTTACAATGATAATATCCTAGTGTCAATGAAATTTCATTCTTTGGGCCGGCCTGTATAAATAATCAGGCCTACAGGAGTTTCTTTTAGCAATTGCAAGATACATTGTCAAAAGTCAAAACTCAAAGGAAATAGTTTCAAATATTTTTCGAGCCCAAATTTGATTCCCGTTCAATGGTAACTGCACTTCAAAGTTTAAACAATAATTTATTTATTTTTGTTTATTCTAAGAAAAAGGGTGGAATCATGAGGTAATCGTGACGTTTGAGTTGTTGTAGGGATAATGTAATGATTATGTGAATAAACTGTGAAAGAATTTTGTAGCCATCCAAATATCATGTTTAAACATGTTTAAAAAGTATGTGTGCTGGCTTAAATATGTATATGAATATCCTATAGCAAATGGTTGTTACAAAAATATTGTTGAACAAATAACTTATTTTTATGTTTATTAAGTTACTTACAAATACTTATATATCTCATATATAAATATATCAAGTATGATATTTGAGAAAACTAATATTATGATTACATCTTCTTGAAATTGAGATACATGCAGTTTGAGAAAACACTTATATTCTTGTTCATTCATAATTCAAATTAATTATGAATGAACAACATGTTAAATTGTCTCAATTTGGTTTCTCTTAGCTTCAATGAGGTGGCCACACCAAGATATGAACAGTTGTTGGATGATTGGAAGGAGAAGCTTGAGGTCATGCTTTCTCATGTTGAACAAAGAGTAAGTTATTTATATATACATGCTGGTTTAGGAAAAAATCAACGGTATCAGCAAACAAATTGGTGGCACTACTCACACTCAATTTTGAACAATTCAAATTTCAACAGAAGTCTATCGAAACTTGAGGCTTGAGCAATACTTGTCAGAAATCTCTGTCTTATTGTTTTGATTTCGTTGAACTATTGTATTAATTAATACCTACAGAAAACTAAATATATATTACAAAAATATCTCTGTTTCCTCCCCTGATGACATACATGAGACGTCTACAATTTTGCAGTTGTCTCAATCAGAGGACATGCTTGAGCAGGTACAAGAAATTTCTTTGCGTGGGCAGCAACAATCAGAGCACATGCATGAGCAGGTACAAGAAATTTCTATGCATGGGCAGCAACCAAACATAGCCTGTCAGCCTCCATACACAGGGTATTTGACCAAATTGTATGTTTATAATTTACGTACCAGTCAGACAAATACTGAAAGACATTAACTAAATATTTGTGTATACAATCCAATTGATCCAATTTATATTCCACATCGCGACATATATTGTAATATTAGTAAAACATTCATCACAAAACAAAACCAACCGCATGTCAAGCGTTGAACTTGAAGGAATAAATTATTGTATTATATGTTCTTCATAGTTATACTTGTTCTAAATATTTTCATTTTTTTTTTCTATAGCAATTCTCTGGAGATGGTGTGTAGAACTGGCCAGACCTTGGACAAGCCCAACAAGAACTAGCACTCCCCGAATTTATGGAAGAAACGAGTGGTCTCTTACCTTAGAGAGACAAACTGAAGTAAATCAATTTGGAGTTCTTCACATTTAGAGCATATTTTGTTTGAAGTTGGTAGCAGTTTTATCTAATTTTGACTAGAGTTCCCTCAAACCCTAGAAGGATAAATTAGGGTTTTTACCTAGTGTGCATGTACTATAATTACATGCAGTTTAGTTCATACAACTTAATTTGGGTTACAATTAGTGTTAATTTGGGGTAATTAGATAGGAGTTTGTAATTGTCAAATTGATGGATTTGGATGAATCTGTTGAGACTAACTCTAGTCTTTCTTGTTTTTTTTATTGACTATGCTTGATTTAAATTTATTGAAAAAGTATTATTTTGGGTAGTTTTCTTATATGTTGTGTTTATTAAAGATTTTTTGAACTAAACGTAATTAAAATTACCTTGTTTTCACATTATTGACTAGGATAATTTGATAAAGTCTTGTGCATTTTATACTGTAAATCGAACAGATTTTCCTGGCTTGGCGATTTCCTCAGCTGCTAACTCCATTCAGTTCCTCGCTGCAAATACATGCATTTTGTGACCAAACTACACAAAAGTCCTGTCAGACCAGAATGCTCGTTTTTGCCTTCTTCTTTTTTCCCTAAGAACACTAGAATTCCACGATTATGCAAAATCAAGAGTATTTAGCAATAGTGACTAGTATCTACCGAAAAACATACATTAGGACTCGATATTTGGCTATTTTCTAACTGGCTTGAGTGGCTTCCAACTCAGCCCACAGACTCTCCTCAAACTTTTGCCTCTATATCTTGCTTCAAGTCAACATCCCAAATTAAAACCTGCTTATCTAAACCGAAGTCGCCAAGTATTGGGGACCAACAAAATGGGCAAACTGATTTCTCATGGTCGCCCTTCAAATTAAACAATTTCTCGCTAGTATCCCTGTCATTAGGATGGCTGTCATACATGACTACGTCATTTCTCAATCCCAGTACAGCTAGCATCTCACCCTCAGGTCACCAGCTTATGGTATTTAAAACTGATGAATCAGAGTTATGATTTGGGGCAATGGATTTGAGAGTGTGTACCGGTTTACCAGTACTGAGTTCCCAGTAAATGACAGTACCAAAGGAATCAATTGAGGCCATGTAGTTGTTCTAGGGTTGGAAAATAAAAATAAAATACGCTGTTAATTTTTTTGGCTCAATCATATAAAAAATATAAAAAAAAAAAAAATTGGCTCAAATAGAGACAGCAACAATACAGCTACAATTAAAAGCTTAAAAATGCCAGAGAGGGTTCACTAACAAATTGACAAAAAATCAACGTCCTGGCTCCTAAAATACCAAAGTAAAAGCAAACAAGGAAACACTGATAAGCAGTAATACTAAAACTATATAAGCCAAAACTATATTGTAAATTTACTATGTTACAAAAAGGCTAACACAAAAAGAAACACACTTATTGATACATTATGTAGACAATAAAGGAGACTAGAACCACAAGTAAAGCCAATGAAAGGTACTTCCAGCTGGGAATTGCCGGCTTAATATCTCTGACGGATTCGAACCTGAAATCAGTATGAGATTTTTCATCAGCTGGCATACTTCTCTCCGTTTCAACCTCACTAACCATCTCTGCTGCAGCTGAATTAACCTAATAAAAGGCAGAAGGCTGTAAAAAAAGGGTTATGGCAAGCATCATAATTTCAGTTAATACATGCAATCTTTCTCTAGTAACCCTAAATTGTCAAATTATGTTCCAATTTAATTGTTACTACAACCCACAATCTTGTCTCTAGTAACCCTCAATAGTCAAATTAAGTTCCAACTTAAATTTAATTGTTACTCCCAACTTTTGAGTTTAAGCACAAACATAATGGGGAAATCCAAACAAAAATAAAAGCACTTTCCCCCAGGCAGCCAGATAAATACCGTAATAGCAGGTGAATTAGCTTCTGCTAGGACCTGACTGAAAGTGTTGGAAACTCTGGGAGTGATGGGTAAAGATGCATAAACAATAAAGGTAATAAATCCAGGATATATATGAAGCTGGCATTTAAAGGACAACATTTGCAGTATTTCTTCACCAGGACTGGTGCACGTACCGGTTTTCCCAACACCAGCATTAGCTTTTGAGTACTCAATGATCAAACAGCCTCACCATTTTGCTCTTATTCTATTTTGCCTCACCACCAGACCTTTGGTGTATAGACCGTGACTGCACCATCGAGGGCTTACTTTGAGCACCATTTCACAATTAAACACAATTGGCGTAACTCAGGTCTTAAAGCTTAGACTTAGGAAAGCAGCTAAACAGATACCACCGGTCAGGCCCAGAACCAAGATTCAAACCCAAAAAACAAATAATAAACTAATAATATATAGAGAAATCAAATAACTTTAAAAAAGAAAGAAAAACTCGCCTTAGAAGGGGTGGCAGATTCATTTAACGATTCCACATTGGGACTCTCAAAGGCATTTTTGTTGTGAGCTTCATTCTTTTTCTTAAATTTCTGCGCCATAACTTTATTTTTCTTAAGTGTTGCTATCTACAAAAAAAAATATAAATAAATAAATAAAAATATAGGAAAGGTACTTCGAATGCAATTTTCCAGCATTAATTTAAAAACAACAATTAATTTCATGTTTTGCTGTTTGACTGGTACCTTCCCACATCCATAACTGCTGGTATTAGACTCTGTACCACACCAGATGGGAATCACCAACTCGGCAGGTATAAACAACACTGTGCTGATTTAGTACATATATTACCCATATCAAACCACACAGGTCTGGTACTGCTATGTACATGCTGTATAACAGGCCTTGTGCAGGAATGCTTTAAAAATTGAATCACAAAGTTTTGGAAAGAAATCCAAAAATCTAACCTGTAAATGCAGACGCTCCCTCTCCAAAGCAAGCTTAGAAATAAGGTCTGCTATAACCTTGGCTTTGATACCAATATCCCTTGCCGTGCTAGCTTTTACACTATTCATCTCCTCCAGAGATCTCTCTAACATCTCAACCTTAGACCTCAAAAACCCTACTTCTTCATTGAGCTCCGCATTCGTCTCAGTCAAGCCATTACACCTGGTCTCTGCCTTGTCAGCCCTCGTTTCTGCCTTTGTAATCTTCCCCTTCAAATCCCTGATCAAAGCATCCATGTCTGACACTGTGCAATTTAGCATACTTTCATTCTCCTTTACAGCCTCAAGTGTTGCATTCGAATGCTCCAGCTGGTTGTCCAAATCCTTCACCTTCCTCTCTAATTTTATATTATTTTCCATCTGCTCACCAAGCTTTCCACTCAGCTCAATACACTTTATTTCCATTTGGGAAACCTTTCCACTCAGATCACCAATGTTGTTTTCCCTTTCACGCAGCCCATTCTCTAGTAACCGAACTTTGAATAGGTTCACTTGTTCTGCAGAATTCAACTTGCCCGCTATATCCTTAGAAGTACCAAATAGCAAATCAGAAGTGGTTTCAGCCACAAAAGCTCTAGCGAGAAGTGATTCTATCGACTTCTCAAGAAAGTGTGATTCCCTTTCAACTTTTCTAAGTTTAAATTTAAGGTCATCCTCTATGGATTTGGCTTCACTGAGCTTTTCCTCAAGATCGAGCTCTCTTGCAATTGATTTCTCCAGCATTTGTAACACTTTCCTTTGTTTTTGAGGAGAGAGAATTTTTCCCTCAAGTGAGAGGTGGCCCGAGTCAGGTGAGCTTACCTCGCCAGAGCCTACATTTAGTTACACTGAATTAGGACATACTCTCTCTTTTTCATAAGCAAACAAGGATTGGATCCGGAAATAGCATTCACGGACAGGTGCTTACACTTTTAGCAATAGTCAGGTATAGTCGATCCGTATGCAATTTTCCCAAACTTATCCTGATAAAACCGCAATGAAAAACAACTAAGCTTCAATGCGACCCAGTAGATTAAGTGCCAAGATGCAATCTACTTTGGCTTAATTTATTACAGGACCTCTTTATAAAAAAAATAAATAACTTCACAATCATCTCTCAATTTAACACATCTTCTTAATTTACCCCAGATTGACTAACTGGGACTCAAAATTAGCAGTAATGAGCATCAATTTAACCTATTAATCTTGCATTAAAAATGGGAAAGACAGCAAAAAATAGCTTGAAACTGGTGAAATAGTCCCTATCAGTATGAATCATTACTGAAGTAATACGTAATCCATAATCATAATAGGATATGGATCACCTCACCTAGCAAATCTAGGGTTCCCTTGAACTTGGCAGACCCTTCACTGAGATCAGAAAGAAGCTGTTGTAAATCCTCCATGGCAGTCTCTGCTTGCACCATCTTGTCCCCCATTGCGTTAGCAGGTTCTTGACCAAGAAGGTGATTCTTCACCTCAACTATATCATCCTTAAGAAATCCTACGAATTCCTCCAATTGCTTCACCTCAGAGTTCAAGTACGCAGATAGTATATCAAATTCAAAAGCGCTTTGCACTGACTCGTTGTCTGGTAAAGAGTTGGTGTCGAGAGTAAGAGAGTCGATCTGGCCGGATCGTGATGCTACTTCCATTTGAAGTATCTGAAGGTTCATGACCTTGTCCGAGGAGTAGGCAACGTCATGCTGTATCCTTGTTATAGTCTCCATGGTTTGTTACAGAGAGGGAGGGAGGGAGAGAGATCGGCCGAGTTGATCAAGAGGGAAGAGAGGTCAGAGCCTCAGAACTCAGAATTGAGGTTGGGTAAATTCCCACACCTTCCAGAATTGGACAGCTCTACTCGCTTCATGGAGCTTAACGGGCTGGGCCGGAACTATGGTAATTAGGCGGGGGAAAGTACGGGCCGGAAACGGAATTAGGATGACGGCAGATAAAAATAGCCATTGATGAAATTAATTATGTCCTGGGCCGGGGTGGCAGAGGCGTCGACGGCCTCCACAACTCCATTGACGTAGGTGACAACCACGCGAGGCGGCGACGCCGCGTCAGGGAGGCGGTGCAGCTTGACGATGAACGCCGGGTTAGACTCCTTGGCCTTACGCACGCCGCCTTGCGCGGATCCAGCGTGTTGTACTGTATCATCACTTTCGACACTTTCGAGAGGAATTTCAGCATTTCTTTTTTGTCACCCCTAGGGTTTTAGTTACCGTGTTTCTCTGTTCTCGGCTCGGTTCGTCGAGAAAGAGAATAGGACTGAGCGACTGATCTTTTATGACTAACGGAGGTCGGGAGAGACTAACGGATAACATCTTCTAATACCATTTTTACCCCTAACTTAGTGGACGGCTCTGATTTGTTTAAACAAATTTACCGCTGCATATTTGATAAATTAAGAACTCCGTGAAAGGTATCCGGATAAGGAAACCTCTCATAGTACCATCCAACCAAAATCATAGAGATGCACTCCCACACCTTAATCCGTTCACCTCCGCTCCGGCTCCGCTCCTCTATTCTGCTCCTGCCTCTCTCCCTTCGCCGTTGCAATACCCCAACTGCTGTCGCTTCATCTTTGTCCCTGCCTGACTCGGACCTCTCTTCTCGCGGCTTCTCCATCAACTACTCTCCAACCAACCTTGACCCCACTGCCTTGAATGACGTCTTTGCACGAGTCGGCTTCCCCCGCCGCGACACGGCCCGCCTCAGTCTGGCGCTGTCGCACCCATCAGGTCTGAAAATACAATTAATATCCCTGCATGTCAGTAATGGTACGGTATATTGTAATTGCTATCTGTGGGTAATGTTCTTAATATGTGCTTTTAAAAAGCAAATTATATTGATTTGATAACTTGAGGAAATAAAATTTTGTTATGCATTTCTGTGGGCATTATGTTGGAATCAGTATCAAGCTAATCAAAGTAACCATCTAAACTATATATATATTATCAGGTTCTCTTGTCTGGCTGTCAAGAACCAAAGAACCAACCAAACCGGTAGCATTTGCACGTGCAACCGGTGATGGTGTGTTTAATGCCGTCGTGTGGGATGTGGTGGTGGACCCCTCATACCAGGGAATTGGGCTTGGCAAGGCTGTGATGGAACGGGTCATTGCAGAGTTGAGAGAGAAGGGTATAATGAACATAGCTTTGTATGCAGAACCCAGGGTCATCAGTTTTTACCGCCCATTAGGGTTCATACCCGACCCGGATGGAATCAGGGGGATGGTGTACTCACGCAAAAACCTACAGAAGAAGAAGAGATGACAATGGAAGAGTAAAATATATAGGATCCATTTTTTTAGGATCCTCTGCAATTCCATAGAAAATGGATAATCTCATGCATGCACAGATTTTTTTTTTTCAAAAAGTATAGAGTAAGGTAGAGTGTGGAAATCTTCTCTTTTGTTGATTTATATTGCTTTGCCTTGCTTCACCACAATCTTCACATCATGTAATCTAGTGCAATAATACAATTAGTAAAATAAATCTTAAACTTTTACTTTTGTCCATAGCAAATAAATTTTGAACACAATTTAATTCATTCAAGGACAACATTGGAATTAGAAACTAGGATCAAATTTTATATGTGCATTTGGATGATTAATTCCTTCCAAAAGCAATAAACGAAAAAAAAAAAGAAGATCACAATGAATTAAGTGGGAGCAGAAGGTTATATATTTTTGCTGAAATGATAATCTAAAATTTATAGCTATATAAAATAAGCTGGCCTATATATACACACGTCTACTTAGTGTTTTTTCTCATATTCTCGTCAGGAAATTTGATCATAAAAGAAAGAGAAGACGCTAATTGAAAGCTAGCTACACTAATTCCATTACATGTCTACTCATAGTTAACAGCCATGCATATATATCAACCTATAACAAATTAAGAACATTAATTAAGCTGCTCCAATAGAAACATCACTTCGCTTATTTTTTGAGTGTACCTATGCACAGACCTTCTGGTCTAGAATAACATTATTAGTGGACACGACATGTTATGTCCGGGGGATTCAGTGCAAGCCGCATTCTACAGATCATGGAAGAAGTGCAGCAGATGGGCCAATAAGCAAACATGGGGACTGGGGAGTCTTCTTCTTAATTATCTGCATGCTGGTTTCTATGGCGAGAACGGAATAATAAAATTTTTGAAGGAAAGTTGTGCCACTCGATAATCACAGAGAACGAAGAGCTTGGGAGGAAGGAAAACCATGGTTGCAACACTGCTGATGCGTTGATAATTCCCATTCTGATGTGTTAAAGTTGTATTTTTATTCTTTTTCTTTAATTATAACAGTAGTAACACCTGATAGCCACTATCAGGATTTAAAAAATAAATAAATTAAGTGTACAGTGCAGAAATTAATTAGAAGATCAAAATTGGCAAAATGCTAGCTGTTCCCAAAATCTCACAAATTGGTGGCGCATATATAGCTTGTAGGAATGCACTTCTGATGGGGTAGAAATCAATGTTTCCAATATATTTTTTATATATAGGAGGTTAATGGAAACACTGAGATGAGCTGCGGATTTATAGCCTGAGTAGTTGAATTCAACAAAAGGGAGGAAAATCTTTATCCCTAATTTCGCCTGTGAAGTGTAATATCTAGATGTCAAATTAAACTTTAAAGAAGAATTCAATAAAGGACCAGCTGACATTAATTTCACAGCCAATCAAAATTGAATTGAAAGGAATTTTAGTTACCAAAATATACTATAATTTGATTTTGCAAACTGTTATCTGATATCCTTTTATATATTTTATAGAATTCAAAACGACAACTCAAAAAGTATTCTTCACGCAGTAAATATTAGTAAAAAAAAATGATATATTTCCCTTCCAGCAACCCGCAACAACATGCTTTACCACCTATTATACCATACAAGTAAAATATAATTTTTAAATCGTATTGTTTAAATATGATCTCTTTTTTACGCATTGTCATATGAGATCGATGAAAATAATAAAATTTGATATAAGTTTTACCATTCATCAAATAATTTTAAATTACAACTTATATTTTTATTGTTGTAATTAAAATATTAATTAAAATTTAAATCACAAAAAATTAATATATGACCCATTTATACAATAAACAACACCTTGCATACCTATAATTTGTTTTATCTTTGAAATAGTCAACAAAATTTAGTTAATCAACGGACTGTATGCCGTTATTATATAATTTGGATTAGAGGAGGGGTCTATTTACACTCTTTTTTTTTTGTGACAACGAATTACATCCTATATTTTTAAAGTTCAAGCAGTCGATCCAAACCATTCAACATGATCGATATATTAAAATATGTATGCAGATCAAATTTTACATTTTTTTATTTATTTTTACTATTTATTAAGATGGGTACAAAAATTCAATGGTCTGAAACCATCAATTTGTGTAAAATACTAAATAAATAGTAAAAAAATTAAAGAATATATAAAATTTGATCTGCAAATACATTTTAATATATTAGGTTTAAATTTTATATTTTAATTTGAATTCAATTGATCAAGTTGGTTAATCTTTTTGATGGGTGAAATGGCCATTAGATCTGCATCAAGATTCGTGTGAACTCATTAAAATCTGTGCAAGTATTTTTCAATTTCCGTGCGCACAAATTTCAAGGATAATCGTACGGTGTTAGAGCTAATTGAACCTAAAAGTAGGTCCGATGCCCATCGGACCTACTCCTATCTCTTTCTTTTTAATTCAATCTGTGCACTGTAGATTGAATTCAGTTTGAATTCAATTTTTTTGCTTATGATTGAAATTAGATGTCTTAAACTGTAGATCCAAGACTAGATTTTTAACAGCGCGTAGTACCAAAAAATTACCTAATTTATACTTTATAGATAAACTGGTACATTATCACTGTAGCAATGTTACCAATTAAAAATCTAAAGAAAAAAAAAAAAAAACACTCTTAAGGGCAAAAATGAAAAATAGACCAAATAATGGCTAAAAATGCATAGAAATTCATGCAGCTCACAATGGCCATATAAGAGCATGCACTTGTATTCCCTAGAAAGTATTTTATATACTATGTGAGATTTAGGTTGATATGACTATTTTAGTCTAGTGCATATTGAATAATTGAAGGAAGATATTTTAAATCTTGCTTTGTTTTAGATTATACAACCTCTTTGAAGTCTGGTTTTAATTAATTGAGGAAGTGACTTCTATAAATCATATGAAGAAAGTGTGTCGGTTTTCTAAAAACATGAAGATTTGTAGAGTTTGTTACAACTTTTCAAAATCATTTAGGTCATGTTTGATTATGGAGTAAGTGGTAGACTAAACTCTCTACTCCACCTTTAAGGAGCCAAACAAAAATAAAAATAAAAGACTAAGATATAATAATATTTGAATTAATTCCGGATTAAGTTACACCACTTATAGAGGAAGTGACTTCTATAAATCATTTGAAGAAAGTGTGTCAGTTTTCTAAAAACATGAAGATTTGTAGAGTTTGTTACAACTTTTCAAAATCTCTTTAGTTTAATGTGTCCCAATTATATAGGTCATGTTTGATTATGGAATAAGTGGTAGAGTAAATTTTCTACTCCACTCTTAAGGAATCAAACTAAGAGTAAATTTAAAGGACTAATATAATTTTATCTCTCTTTATTAGCTTATTCCATCAAATTCTAATTAAATATGATTATTTTAATATGTCTTAGTTCGGAGTAAGAAATTTAATTCGGAGTAACTTTACTCCACAACCAAACATGACCATAAAGATTGTTTTAAAGTAGACATTGAAGGGTTATTTGAAGATTTCTTAACTTGAATGGTTTCGTTGTCTTTTTCAAGTCCGATTAAATTAATATTTGAATCTGATTTGGAATGTTCCAAACGGTGGTAGAGTCAGAATTTTGAATTATTTGGGTTGGTAACTAAATTTTTTTGGCAAAAATACCAACATGGTGTATATTTTACTATTGTGAAATACAATCGGAGTTTACAACTAATTATTATTATTTTTTTACCATACAAGGCCTAAGCTTTGATCACACAAACTATCATAAAATTTAAATCAATGACAACCTCAACTCAACGCGAATATGGAAATTAATAAATGATGCTAATAACGTTCGTGGTTCGGACTTCGCAATGCATGCGTCCAAAACATCTTTAGCCGAGAAATTCAACGGGAACATATGTGACGACGTTCTCGCCACTTCCTTTTTTTTTTATATTTTTTATTCTCTCCTCAAGAGGTAAATGTGAGGTGAGCCTCAGCCTCTAACGAAAACAAGGTCAATGCTTTATTGCTTATGCCAAAAAAATAATAATAATAAAGTCAATGCACGCTGATCATTATATATATTTTCTTCAGAAGCACTCGGGTCTCTCTCCTCTACATCTTTCTCAATCTATCTCCATCTCTTTGTCTCTATCTCTTTCGAATTACAATAGCAATGATCTTGAGTGTCTTTGTGTCTAGCTTCCTCCGCATCCTCTTCCAAATGGGGAAGGAAGAAGTGGGCCAGCTGTTGGGTGTTCCCGGTGAGATTGAAAAGCTCTCCCGCATGATCTGCCGGATTCAAAGTGTCCTTGTTGATGCTGAGAGGCGGCAGATGGAAAGTGCTGCCATTAACCGCTGGGTCAGGGAGCTGAAAGATGTCATGTACGATGCTGATGACATTGTTGACCTCTTCCAGATCACCAAGGCTAAGAAGCGCCGTGTCGAATCGAGCTCTTCCTCCTCTTCGGATTCCAGTTGGTGGTCTGATTTTGTTGCTGGTGTAAAGAATCCTGTATTTGCTCATGAAATTGCCGGAAAAATAAAGGCACTCAATTCCAGAATGGATGAAATTATGAGGGACTTGCCCCTCTTGGGTCTAATAGAAAATATAGAACCCCCTAGTTACACTCAAAGAAGGGCCTTTGATCTATGCCGCAAAACCAGTTCAGTTGTTATTTTGTCCGATTTGGTTGGAGAAAAAATTAATGAAGATACTGAGCAACTGGTTGAGTTATTAACCAAAGATGTAACTCAAGGGCAAGAGAACATTTCAATTATTGCAATTGAAGGGATGGGGGGGATCGGTAAGACTACTCTAGCAAAAAAGATGTACAATGATACGAGAATTCAAGAAGAATTTGAGAAACTAATTTGGGTTTGTGTGTCAAAAGAAATTAAGCTAGTAGATTTGCTAAAAAATGTAATTAGGGAGGTTGGAGGTGATTGTGGTTCGGCAGAGGAAATATCGGAGTTAATGTCCAGGCTTGAGCATTATATCCGGGGAAAGAAATTTTTCCTCGTTCTAGACGATATATGGCCCGAGAGCGAGGGAGTTTGGTACAGCCAGCTGCGTGAGCCAATGATGAAAGGAGCCTTAGGGAGCAAAGTTCTCATTACTACGCGAGATGGCAGGGTTGGTATGCGGATGGGAGCAATTCATACTCATAAGGTCGACAGGTTATCAGATGAGGATGGCTGGTCATTGCTGCTCAAAAAGGTTCGCCCAACTAGTCATATATATAACTATCACTCTTTTCATTTCTTTTTTCCTCTTTTAAACTCTCTTTTAGCATTACATTAATTTTATATTTAAACTCTCTTTTCTATCAATGAAAATCGTAAGCCCTATTCTCCTTTTTTACATATAATTTTACTTGGATGATAAATGAAGGGGAAAAAATCAGCAGTCCAAATTAAGATATGAAAAGATCATATATGTCACTACTGGAATTTTCGTTTTTAGCAAGAGTAGCACCAGCCAGTTGCATGGTTGTTAAGGGTCCATGTAAAAGAAATTAGAATTTTGATTTCGTATACCTTTTTCATGGGACGTCGCATGCAAAAAATCACTCATGTAACTGCGTGCTGCATACCCATGCAATTGTCTACTTTCGGCCCATGTAAATATTTTTGGAAAAGCCAAACGGGCGAGATAGTATATTTTATTAAAGGTACTTGCAAATACTCGATCCTACGCCCATGGAAATAGTTATAAAGTTCTGGGACCGATTATTTGCAAGGGTAGGCCCATGCAATTGTGTTATTGATCCTTTTTACATCATTTTATATTAGATATACATGTTAATACTCTCTCACTAGCCCATGTTAATGTTCTGGATTGTTGGGGACCGATTATTTGCAAGGGCGTCCCAAGTAATTGTTTTATTGATCCTTTTTATATCATTTTATATTAGAGGTCTATGTTAATACTATCTTGCCAACCCATGTTAATGTTCTGGATTGTTGTGGACCGATTATTTGCAAGAGCGTCCCATGTAATTGTTTTATTGAACGGTTTTTATATTATTTTATATTAGAGGTCCATGGTAATACCAGGCCATCAGGCCATGTTA
>CAXKVW010001345.1:0-39063 GCA_964058825.1 Carex arenaria | reverse complement strand
CATGCTAATAACATTTAATTTTAAAATCATGTGGCGGTACATGTGGCGAGTATGTTTTTAGTTAAAGTTAGACTTCTACATATTATTTAGATGTATTTAATCAAAATAAGTCAAATTATGTGAATGGAAGACTTTGATTAAATCTAAAATTTCATATTTCAATCTTAGCCGTTGGCGGATCAGTACTTCACGACGTACAACAAAAGTCATGCTGAAACGTGATATCTCCATATCATATCTATCATTTTGACCTGTTTCCATACCAAAAATTCATGTTTTGAACCAACAGATTGTGCCTTTTACATTGAATATCTCTAGAAAGTGGTAATGCTGTGTTTTGGTTCTTACTTTGCAGGAATCAGGCGAAATCGAGTTAAATCAGGCAAGATGGCAGAGTTCAGGAAAATAGCACGCGAGTCGCATCCGACCCAACACGGGTCGCATTGGAGTCCATTGCGACACATGAAGCGACTCTCGATCCTCACCTGAAATTCACTCGACGCGAGTCGCATCCTACCCAGTGCGGGTCGCGTCGCAGGTTGCCGCCAGAGCTAAACAAAGCACGATTTAAAATCCTGATCTGACCCGTTGCCTATATAAGGGGACCTCCGACCCCAATTAAAGGAGTTCTTTTCCCCTCTCAGATTCAGACGAGATTAGGAGCAGAGATCAGATCCAAAGGAGCTAGCTTGGAGGAGAAGCTTTTGAAGATGAAGAGAAGTTGAGAGATCAAGATCAAGATCCTCACCGATCAACTTCATTCTCCATTGCTGATCATGATTTGCTTTCTCTTTATCTCTTCTATTCTCTCTTTTGTCATGTATGAGTAGATTCTAGTTTCTAGGGTTAAGATGTAATCTAAGACTTTGTTGAATTGCATGTTGATTTGATCTTGAGTTTGAATTTGTGTTTCTTTGCTTGAGTACTCTCTTTGATTGCTTGATCTGAAATTGTTTGAATGATTCTTGATTGTCTACTAATCGGATGTCTATAGCATCCCTTATTGTAATTTGGCCTTGATGTTTCTTGCAATTGAGATCTAGTATTTTGAGGTAGATCTATGATCATTAGTAACTGAAAAGTGAACTTTCCATTGTTGAGAGATGATGGATGCCTCTAGTTAACCAAACAAATAACTTAGGTTGAATGCTAATAGGTGAGAATTAGTGGTTGAAACCCTAAGAAGGTAGAATTGCACCTCATTACCAGGTTCTGTAAGCCAATACACGAGAGTTGAGGTTTAGGAGCATTAGGTATGGTCAGTGAAGCCTTGCACAAGTAAACAAACTCAGAATCGATCACATGTCAGTTCAGCTCGAGGGCCACGCGACCCGCATCAGAGATGATGCAAGTCGTGTCACACGGGTCGCATCAGAGATGATGCGAGTCGTATGATAGGTCCAGAGAAGCAAAGTTGATGATGAAATCTGAAACCCTGGAAACGCCTTTTTTATAATTGTTCAAAACCAAAACTTTTACTTGCTTTCATCTACTGTTATTGAATTGCAATTGAAATTAGGAATCTTAAATCAAACCAAACCAACCTTTCACACTTCTAGTACCTAGCTAAGTAAGGCAAGAGTCCGGTTTAGAAAACCGTCCCTGTGGATCGATACCTGATTATACTATACGAGTAGATTGTGCACTTGCAGTCTTATTCGAGAGTAGATTCAAGGTTTAAAAGGTACAATTCACTAATTGTACTGAAACTTTGTATACGCTTTTGAGCGAACAAAACGAAAGGAGAAAATTGATGCTCCCGGAGTGTATACAAAAAATATAGTTTACCGGAAGATCTTGAGTGAAAAATAAGCTACAAACAATATTAATTTAACATTTCTAATTTTATTATAAAAAATTTCAATTGGAGCAATTACAATCTACTTTTCATACTTTTTGTTCATTTTCAAAAATGTTGGACTACATCAAACATTGCCAGTGATACTTTAAGAATTTTTTCATGTTATGTTTGAAATATTTTTTTTCATTTGTTATTGATTCTTTTACTGCTATTTATTATTTGTCTCTTCTTTTTTTGCATTTGTGTTTTTTTTACTTGATTCTGGGTGAAATGTCAGTAAAAAATTTCTTAATATTTTATTGAAAATTATAATATCCCGTTGCAATGCACGGGCACGATACTAGTATTTTATAATATATCGAGTTAGGTTACTGTATAGATGATTATAATTCAATCAAAATATAAAGAGTCCAAATTATGGTATCTCATATTTGGATGGTTGATTCATCCCTTTCCATATTTTCTACTTAAAATTCTTATAAAACACCGAAACAATAAATATTATTATTATTATTATTATTATTATTATTATTATTATTATTATTATTATTATTATTTTTTATTTTTATTTTTATTTTAAATTAGTTTTACTACATTTTCAATTTTTTTTTTAAAATGGGCCTCAAATAAAAAAATAGTATGTTTGAATATAGAAACAGATTAATGTTTTAACAAAAATAAGAATATAGCAAAAATGATATAAATTATAATTTTGATATTGTAAAAGATTTTGATACTTAGAACATATCGAGTGAGTTGGACCAACCATGGGACACGAAAAATAATAATTTGAGTAATTTTGTATTTCAGGGTAAATACAAATACAAATGTTATTATAAGAGTTTTATCCCTAGCAGATAATTTGAGTAATTTTGTATTTCAGTCTAAAATTTCTCTTTTGCTTTATATATACTTATTTCTTATTGACCGCATCTCTGAGGTCAATTTTTAATTTGACCATAGCTTTAACCATTGATTAAGTAGAACTGCAGAAATATAGACATGTCGCACAATTGAAATTGAAGAAAATTATATAAACCCAGCTCGATCGTCCACTCAACCAACCTATGCTTATGAAACTACAAAACTATCCAAAAACACGAAACATAGCGACATAATACCCTCTATCCTATCCACCTTTCACTCCAAATGGGCCAACTAATATCAACCGCTGGGGATCTGCAGGTCGAACGGACATCGGCCGCAGCAGAGCATATAGAGATCGAAGAGGACCCGCAGATCAATGGCAGACAGAGAAGGAAGAGGATCCGCAGATCAGCCGCAGTAGAGCACACAGAGATTGAAGAGGACCCGCCAATGGAAATATATACACCCTCCCTAAACCCTCCATCGTACCTCCCGTCACAGGAATCATGGATGCTCCCGACATTCACAGGGGGAATGGGTCTAGTGTCTGTCCCAGTGCCACCCAAATTGTCAGAGCACACAGAGAGCGAGGAAAAAATCCATTGGCCAGAGAATTCTATTTTCCGTGTCCCATGGCACATCAAATCTGGTAGAGAATATGGTTTTGAGCCCAAGTTAGTTTCTATTGGCCCGTACTTTCTTGGACGAAAAGAACTCGAACGCATGGAAAATTTAAAAATCCGGTGCAGAAAAGAAATTCTGAAGATGCTCGGAATTGCTCTGACAAAGACAAACCTAGCAGGCAACCCACACAAACTCCCGGAGATCTTTGCTGTGTCCCGCTTTCCAGGATTACAGGTATTATCGAATAACAAGTTGCAGGAGGATGTGGGCATCGATGACGAGCTTTTTCAGAAATTTATGCATTTAGGAACGAGAGCTCGTGGTTACTATAAAGAACAGTTTAACCTTACAGATGTTCAATTTGTTAGGATGCTATATCTTGACAGTTGCTTTATTATCCGAACAATTTTCGCTTTCTCTCAACAGACACGGAGCATGTCTTTCCTAGATGTGCACATAAAAGCGGTAAGATCTGACCTGCTTCTTCTCGATAATCAAATTCCCCTGTTTTTTATCAAGGAGGTCTATAAATGGTTTTTAGAGAAATTGGACAAAAATTCACCCAACTTTGAAACTGTTCAAGACTTTAATGCTGTCCTTGAACCGTTTATATGCCTGGATATGCCATGGGCAATCAATCAAGAGGCCAGGTCTAGCGAAGCAGCTCATTTGCTCGAACTTTACTGGAGATACTCCTTGCCACCTCAGAAGTACAAGGAACTAACTTCCTCCGAGAATTATCCTTTAGAGACGGAAAGAGATCTTTCCATCTCTTCTAAAATCGACCCCTCAAAAAAAAATGAACCTATGGTCATTGCGAATGCAACTGAACTTCAACAGATGGCAGGTATAGAATTTGAGAAATTTAAAGCTGAAGGTCATTTGGCTGTTACTTTTTCCAAGGCTTTTTTCAAGGGCATCATTAGGATGCCACGCCTGAAGATTGACTTTAGGCAGATGACCTTAATAACAAATCTCATTGTCTTTGAGAGTTGCATCACATCCAGAATGCGAACTATTAGCTGTTACATGAAACTGATGGATGAACTCATCAATTCAGAGAAGGATGTGGAGTTACTCCAGAACTCTGGCATTATCTATAACACGCTGAAAAGTCATGAGGAGGCCGCCACTCTCTTCAATGATATTGGTAACTTTTGTTTCACCAATGACGATGAAAATCTTTTCTCCGGCTTGTATACAGATGTGAAGAAATACGACACTCCTTGGCACCGTAGATTGGCGAGCTTGCGACATAACTACTTCAGTAGCCCATGGGCGTTCATCTCTTTCGTCGCCGCTCTGATCCTGCTATTTCTTTCTTTAGTTCAGACATTCTACGCTGTCTATGGATATCACAAACCAAATAATTAATTAGCTGTTCTTTTCAATTCATTTACTATTTGCAATCTTGTTCTATTAATAAGCCCGTAACATTGTTAATTTTATTTTGTTTTTCTGTTTTCGTTTTGTTTGGTTTGCTCTTGTATCCTAGTTTGTTCTTTAGATATTTGTTTATCAATGTACTATACAGTGATGTTTTGCATTTGGATTTGAAATTGTCATAAATGTACTGGCACTTTGCAGCACTCTTATTTATTTATGTTTAGCCCTCATTGTACTTTGTTGTCTTGTGCAGTTGTGCTATTGTACTTTACATATTGTACTGGTTAATTTTAGTTACAAAGAAATCAATTATCTTCAAAAAATTTCTGCCAATGAATACTACTCAAGGTTATAAAATTCAAATTTTTATAGATCAGTTATAAAATTCTACTCAAGGTATTGTGGCGTTTCGTTAACTCTTGTATCTTTGGACATCGATTTCTTCACTGTGCTTCACTCTTAAGTTCTCTTCATCTTTGCTGATTTATTTAGCGGATTTGGACTGAATTTCTGTTAAATAATTCAGTGGATTGGTTATTTCTGAAAATTTCCAGAAAACGTACGTATTTTGTGAAATTTGATTTTTTTTTTTTTAGATAATAATAAAAAATTCGGCGTAGAGGACCCGTCATGGTTAAGAAACCTAGAGGGAAGCACAGTGAAGGAATCAATGTCCAAAGATACAAGAGTTAACGAAACGCCATGATACCTTGAGTAGTATTCATTGGCATAAATTCAACCATTTTCACGCATGATTTTTTGTGGCTGTAAAAACAATAAAATATTTTTTGTATGTTATTGAAAAAATAAATATTTTTTTTGAATCTAAATTACTGATTCCGGTTCAAAAATAAATTATGAAAAAATAAAATATTTTAATAATGTTTATAGTCGCAAAAAATCATGCCTGAAAATTGTTGATCTGAGTTATTTGTCGCAATCTTTCTAGTAAATTATATTTTATAGTACTCCATCTATTTTCCAAGAATTATAAAAATATTTCTTATATTTTAATAGAAAAAATAAAAAAAAACAGAAAATCTTCTATTTAATAAAATAAAAACTAAAAATCCAATTTCCGTTGGATAATTTATCGAAAATAAGAAATCCATTTGGCTGAATTATTCAACATATTTGGTCAAAATTCCGTTGAATAATTCAGCGGATTGGTTATTTGTGGAATTTTCATAAAACGTTTGTATTTTGTAAAATTTGATTTTTTTTTTTTTTGGATATTAATAAAAATTTCAGCCTCTACGCACGCGTGTTTAAATTTATTTGCTAAAAAAATGAAGCTTATATATCAAATATCACTCATAAAATACTACAAGTACATAATAATGATTTACATAAAATCTCGCTAGAAGATAATTTACATTACGTGTATTACATGTATGTCTGTATTTAAAAAATGAAAGTACTGATCATAAAATTGTAAAAAGATAGTCTATAAGACTATAACATTTAAAGAGTCGTGCTTTCATGGACTAAAATTTTGACATGAACAGTAAAGAAATCAACCTAGCGCAAGCTACTGCCCTCTCTCACTCGGAACCCTCGTTCTCTCTCCTTACGCCCTCTGTCAAGCTACTACCCCCACACAGACCTAGCGCAATTTGCTCCTGAAGGTCCTCTGTCAAGCTGCTCAAGCAAGCCGGCTTTGATCTGTTAGGAGTAGGAAATTTGAGGCGGCCACGACACCTAGAATTTTTCTCTCTCGACAGTACCTGAAGTCTAGCAAATTGCACTAGGTCAGCTCTCTCCTCTCCATTATTGGTAAGGTTTATTTCTCTTCTTGCTCCTCTCCATTATTGGTAAGGTTTATTTGTCTTCTTGCTCCTCTCCATTATTGGTAAGGTTTATTTGTCTTCTTTTCCTTTTCAGATGTTGTTTTGGTTGTTCAGTTACTTGCTTGATCTATCAATTAATTACTCATTTTCTTTTGTAGAAGTAATTTCTTTTAATTGCTTTGTTTTTATTTCGTTTAATTATATTTGTAGAAATCACAGTACTTGTCTCTATCAACTACTGGTACTGTATCAGTTTCAATTCAAGACAGTTTTGCTGTCAGTTTAAATAAAAATATGGAATACTATTGTCAATTTTGCCAAGTTTGAATTTAGATTATTTTCTCTTGTCCGACTGGTATGTTTTATCAGTTTATAAATGTTTTATGTTTTATCAGGAAGATTCAGGATGGTGTCTTTGATGTATCGATCTAATGAGCTTAGTTATTAAATATGGGAGGTCAAGTTGTTTCATATGTGTTTGTGAGGCAGACGGCATTTTTTTTGTTCCTCTATTCTGGTACCGTCAAATTGCTTCCTCTGAGTTATATTTAATACTTGGGAAGCTTAGCAGTTTGATGTCAAAAATTCAATATTTCTGTTAATGAAAAGCTAGTACGACCATGTTGGTTTCTTTTTGGAAAAAGGATGTACAGGTCTACTAAGAAAACTTTAAAAACACGCACAAATCTCAAATTCTCTTGCAGGATTGGTTCAATACTGTTTGCAGTTTGTTTACTTCTTTTCGTTTGACAATTTGCAGTCACACGGCGTAAAAGTAGGGTATGGTGGTATGCCCGGTCCCTCAGGCGGAGCTGGCTCCTTTTCCCAAGCTGGAATTTGGACGAGGCCACTGAGATTTGGATTGAATTTTTTTTATTAGATTTTGAAATACAATATCACATTGAAGATAAAATTTCAACATAATGCAATACATATAAATTTTAGAGGGAAGTAAAGAATTTGCCAAAATAATTTGAACATATAGATTGAATTTTATCTAAAATATTTTATAGCATATACAACAATTTTATTTTATTTTCAAAAATATTTTGGAAGTGATACAAAATATAATTAGGCAGCGAATATTTTGGAAAAAAATAAAAAAATATATTTTCAAATTTTTAAAACAGCAATACATACGAATTTTTTTTAAGCAACATGTATTTTTGAGGTTTTTTGAGTTTTTTGCATTTTTTAACAGCAATACATATGAAAATACTTTAAAAATATTTTATTATTTTTTGTTACATATAAGATCTTATATGGCTAAATAATACTTATCAATATTATTTTTATATACTTTCATCATTGCATGTTCATCCAAATTTAGAAAACATTTTCGGACCGTTCGTTTTCACTTGGGAAATCAACAGTCGATCTACAACAAAATCGTTCCAAACCAGATCTAAAATGATCAAGGTACAACATTGAATGTAACCAACATAAAAGATCTGAAGTTTTATTATGTATGAGCTTTGATCCAACACGAAGTGTTTATGGTCATACGATGCTTTAATTTTCGATAAACTAGATGAATGGTTAAATAAAAATAAAATTTCACTGAACTTTGCTGGAACACAATATATGTAGTGCTCTTTAATTTCAATGTTCCGATCGACCAACTGACTAAGGATTTTCATGCCATTCACTATCTCACAAAGCAAGAGTTCATGTTCCATGGAACATAAACTCTTGTTATGTGAGCTAGTGAACACGCACAAAAATCCTATGTACGTGGACCGATCGGGACTATTAGAATCAAAGATTACAACATTTACTTTAATGTGACAAATTTGGACGGAGTTTAAACTTTATTTACCTATCAATCAAGATGACGGAAAACTGGAACATCGAAGGGTTACAAAGATTTCACGTTGGATCGAGGCCTGGACACAACCATACTCTAGAACATTTATGTTGGATACGCATAACACTTTCTCCTGATCATTCCAAAATAAATATGAGATCATTTCATGACCAATCGACCGTCGATCGCGCATCCAGAAACGAACGGTCCACAAATTTTATTACACGACGAAGGTGCTAACAATGAAGAAATTATATAAAATTAGCCCTTATAATTATGATTTTGTCATTAACAGATGCAAAAAGTTTGAAATGTATTTTTTTTTTCAAATTACCTGTTGTCCAATCTTATTTTAGATGTCCAGGCAAAGATTAAATAATTGAAAGCAACATAAAATAACAAAATACTAAATTAGACCTAATGACTAAAAAAAAATTATAAAAAAATATATTAAGTAATAAAAAATAAAAAATGGAAATAGAAATAAATAAATAAATAATTTGTAAAAAAATTACAACTTTTACATATAATCACTGAATCAAATAAAACATAAAATAAAAAAATATATATAATAAAATTAAATAACGAAGATAAAAATAAAAACTATTTTATAAATTGAAAAATTAAAATATTTACTAGATGAATAAAATAACGATTAACCCGACTCTCTGACTTGATTGAAATTAGTTGGTACCACATTTCAAAAAATAAAAGTAGAAATATTATCTCTTATTTTTAATGTCGTTTAATAATTTATTCTCCTTTTAATTAACTTACATAACGAGTTAAATCACCAAATTTTGATACTTTCAATTAAAAAAATAATTAAAATAAATAAAACTAATTAATACAAAAAATTATAAATTATAAAAAATGAATAAATTAGAATAATTGGATAGACTAACTGACTCAAATAAAAAAAATACCAAAATTTAGGTTTTCAGATAGAGATCACGAATAGAAATCAAATTATGCATGGAAATGCATACTAAGCTATTGTTCTAATTGGTCCATCTTACTTGGTCCAAAGTATAAAAAATCATTGCAAAGTATAAAAAAAAACTCAGACATTAAATCAGTTCATTAATGGTAATACCATTATTGTTTTTGACATTAGGAGTAGAGATTCCTTTATACTTATGGCAGAAGTTGAATACAGCGCGATTTGGGGGTTTTAGAGGGAAGATTTCCGCTGAGATTTGGATTGAAATTTTTTATTAATTACTGAAATACAATATCACATTGAAGATAAAATTTCAACAAAAAGCAATACATACAAATTCTAGAGGGAAGTAAATAATTTGCCAAAACAATTTGAACATATAGATTGAATTTTATCTAAAATATTTTATAGCATGTACGACAATTTTATTTTATTTTGAAAAATATTTTGGAAGTGATATAAAATAAAATTAGACAGCAAATATTTTGGAAATCACGGAAAAAAATTATTTTCAAACTTTTTAAAGAACAATACATATGAATTTTTTTTAAACAGCAAGTATTTTTTGCATTATTTGCATTTTTTAACAGCAATACATATGAAAAAAGTTTAAAAGTGAATATATATATATTTTTTTTACATCTTATATGGTCAAATAATACTTATCAATATCATTTTCATATACTTTCATCATTACATGTCAATTCAAATTTAGAAAACACAAGAAGAATATAAGAACTGATTGATAACATCAATAGTGCCTTCATAACTTTTTTTTGTTCTTTTGTTTTTTGACAAAATTGACACACCAGAGGAGCCACCTGTTTCATCCAAAACACACAAACCATAATATGTTTTACAATATTAATTGCCCACATTTTGAGCTCCCATATCAGGAAACAAACAAAAGATACTTTAGAAATTAAAACCCACTGTATCAGTAAAACCTACCTCCCTACTACTATTTTTATCCTATAACTCGGTACCATTTGTACCAGCTATGTATCCAGTGACCAGTGCTTTGATACTTCACTAAATAGAACGATACCATCTCATTCAGTGTTATGGGGAGGTGGTACCAAATTAACCCACAGGCAGCTAATCCATACCGGCTCTGAAGGTGGTACAATAATAAGTACATTGTCATGCCGCTGACGCACTACTTGTGCAATTAATCCCTGAAAAGAAAAAAAATGTGTAATTACAAAGGGCGTTATAAGGATAGATGATTAGATGAAGTTTAGAGAAATTAGGAACTTTTTTCTTTTCATCATTTTTGTAACCTATCTTTTATACATGATATATTTGTAAAATTGAAATGGAATATGAATGAACACTAATTATAAAGGCATCTAATTATGGAGAACTAATTGCTATCTCTACTATCTCTACTAAATCTTAATAACAAGAGCAAGTTTGAGTATTCATGAAGAATGTATAGAAGACATATGACAAATTCCATTTTGTGTGCATGTGAAATTATGTAGAGAACTTTACTGTGGATAATAGCCTCCTCTACGTCATTACCCACATCATAGACAAAAATCGACCGAGGGGTATCGGGTGTGATAATATGGGCTAGGATTTTTTGAGGTGGCGCAAAGGGAGGGATAGTGATGGAGCCTTCTTTCAAACATACATGATTTCTCTGACCAAAAGTCTGTACAAGTGTAGCCCGCTGAAAATGAAACAAAATAGGAAGTTAAAACATATTTACAGATGAACCGTCATACTAATTGAACTTGTATTTCATTCAAAATGTGCTGTTGTATTTTATAGTTAAAACATGATGCAAAAATTAGATACATGTTACTAACTAATTCTTGTATTACCTATCCTTATACAGAGTCGAATTTGAGATTTCTTGTATTTTAATTGCCTACTTGAGGGTACATTAACACCAAATCAGGTTAAATTGGAGATTTCTTGACAGACTAAGCTCAGGTGTTATTGGAGCTAAAAAGTTGGTTAAGTATTTAACTGCATTTCAGCCCTTGTTTTAATTTCTCTTGTCTTGTCTTGTATTGTTGAGTTAAAGGTAATTGAGGATGAATGAAGTTAATAAGAGGTTTCAGTAATAGTAAGAATAAAATGATGCAGATCTGGTAAAATCTCAAAACTGATATGAAAAGAGTGGGGTTAGATGAATCACCTCAGCTTCTCTCTTCACAATTCAAACTAGTGACTCCAAGGAGCTTCTTGACATCATAAGTTTTCTTCCAGAGTAGTATCTTGCTAATGGGCCAAGGAAGATTGGAGAAGTAAATGTGATGTGCAAGGTCTCCAGCAATTGCAATCCACAGTTCATACAATGTTGCGTCATAAAGCCAAGACCTGACCATGGCTTTGGTTGGCACCTGCACACACAATTCATATCCATCATTCCATTCAGATTAAATTAAAGAATAAAAAATATAAGATGATAGTAAGCAAGCAAGTAAGACATACAAGGTCAGGTATGGCAAGGCTGGTGTGTTATGCATTGAGGTTGACTATGGCGTTTTCTTTCAACATCTCAATTACACCTCACCTCTCATTGTTTAGTGCTACGCTCTCTCCGTACTCCACATAAGGAATGTGATCTACAACAAAAGACTTCATTCAGAATTTCCTTCAATAAAGAATCATGTATAGAGCTAGGATTGATTAAAAGTGAACCTGAATTAGGAAATGAGGAATCAAATTGAAGGGTGAAAGGAGTGTTGGCGAGTTTGAGGTAAAGGTACACAGGTAAGCACGAGGGGTTAATTCCATCAATTTTCAGGGATAAAATCAGTTATATAACTTTCTTCCAGGCAAATATGCCAAACTGTGTACGCATTTAAAAAGAATTTTGGGCTAAAGGCTGACCAAGGACATTAGAGAAATCATAATAAGGACCAAATAAAAAAAATTCTAGTCTTACAGGATTCATATATAGTTCCCAAATAATAGGCAACCATACGAAAAGGCAATGACATCAAAAGATAAAAAGAAGCAATGTAAAACTTAAATTAATTACCAAGCAGCATCAGGGTTCTCGGCACTGCAAAACTGAGGTGACTTAACGACCTTTCAGTTAATCTTGCAATGGACATGATTGATTGGCTTCTGCTAGATGGCAAGATCACCCTTCTCCTGAACTTTCTTCTAAGAGCAACTCCAACGCCTTTCATTTAGTCTTGCAAATGCTGACTTGGCAGACTCTCTCTCCTACGTGACATTTGCAAGAGGTCTTTCATGGCTGGAGAAAGCCTCCCAAAAATGAAAGCTTTCAACAGATGAAAGCTTGCAAAACGATTTGCATTTCGCTAAAATCGCTACAAAAATCGAACGTTAGACGGGAATTAATCCCCGAATTCAAACTCCGATTCTAAAATTGCGTCCCTTTCGCTAAAGTCGCTGCCTTCAGCTCCGTCCAGTGTTTCCAAAATATTTCAAACCCTAGACCCAAAGCGGTTCCGTCGCTGCCTTCAGCTCCTCCAGCTCCGTCGCTGCTTTCTGGCCTATCCGAAGCAATGAAGCAGTTCTCCCGCTCCAAACCCTAGACCCAAAACCAACGACATGGATCTGCTCAAAAGATATGACGACAACGATGACGAAGTCGGAGGCGAAGAAATGGCAACCTCCTCGCCGGATTCCTCCTCTCTCTGCCTCTCCCTCCCTTCCAAGACCTCCGCCCTGCCGATCGACGAAACCGCTCTCGCACTTGCCGCTGCTGGCTCGAATCGATCGACCAGTGGCCCGTTGGACCCTACCCAGCTTGAGCACCTCTCTTCTTACAACCAACCGGAGGTATGTAGATTATGCCTTTTACAACCATCTATTTTGTGTTTACAGTGTAGTCAAAACTGAATTTGGTTTGAAAGTGCACAATTTAGTTTATTGAAGTTCAATTATAGAATGCTGCTTACTTGGCAGTAAAATTCTACTTACTGGTAGACAGATAATTACAGAATTTTGCTGATACTTGTATATAATTTTTGGGTAAATGTAGCCTTAGCCATTATCTGTGTCACAGAAATATTTGGATTCAATATCTCTTGCCATAGATAAGTGATTGAAGTTAGAGTTATACAGAATATTGCAAATAAAAGAGAAAAATAAGTTAGAAAGGAGCGAGACTTTGCTGTGGCATTGGCAGTTGCACTGAATTTTGGACAAATTGGTCATATTTTCATTTTTTTTGCAAGAGGTTTACGCTTGTAGATTCTGTCTTTTCTTTTGTTCTTTTATTCTTTTTGTTGCAAGCACCACCAATGATGGTTATTGTTTTGCTAAATGATGAACACTTGTTTTTCCAGAATAATTCCCTTTATGTATTTTTTTATTAACTGTTTTTTTTTTTTTACCTCATGAAACAGGTACTTGGGTGATGAAATGTTGGCAAAAGCCAAAAAATTGGCCTTCTATTATGGAAAAAATTGCACTGATTAGTCCATTTAACATCTCCAGTGGCTACTAAAATAAACCGGTATTCCAAAAGATAAACACCAACAAAAACCTTAATACCAGGGTAAGTTTTCAAAGCAACTGCTGTTATCCCTTTCTTAGATTTTGAGAGAAAGACCCAGATCAAAAAGATCATGAGATAAAAATGTTCTAAAAAAAATGCCATGGGGCTGGTTAAGCATTTGAAAAACCAAGCAATTCTCAGTTTTTCATAAGCCAAAGTCAAACCGGTGTATATTCTGTCATTTAGAAGTTTACAAGTATTACCACCCTTTAGTTTTATATTTGTATATGAATAAGAAATAAGATTGAGGTACCAGTGTAACCAGCCACCTTTGCACCTCATCAGTTGGTACCAATACCGACCTATCCAGTAACAGTAGGTATGGGCCCGCCCGTACCAGTTGGGGTTATCCTGGTTTTACCTGGCACAGGGCTTGTTATGTGTTGGAGATGTCCTCTGGGATTATTAAGTTGTACAAACTTATCAAATATGAGTGATCTTATGTATAGTTATTGAACATATTTCAGGTAGGAGATTTGGGGTATGCATCAGAGCTTGGCACCTATGCATCAGAGCTTAAATGAGATTATTCTAGAAACTTTTACTCAAATTCAATGAGGAATCTCTTATAGATTTGTTGCGTAGTTTTGATCATGCTGTCACCTGTTAACGTAATATGGGCATTGATGTAAGAGACCATGCTGTCACCTGTTAACGTAATATGGGCATTGATGTAATATGCTATCACCTGTTAATATTTGTTTCCGATTTATATCTGATTAATATTTGCTATCACCTGTTAATGTTGACCATATAAAATATTGAGATTTGTATTGCGATTTATATTGAGATTGATCTCTTTTTTCCTTTACAAAATATTGACCATATAAAAAAACAGAGGGGGGGGGGGGGGGGGGGGGGGGAATCGGGGAGAGGGAGAGGCCCGTAAAAATATTCCCTTTTACTGATTGACGTTTGGGTTTCTGTCGTTGGATTTCAAAATTAAGTCCAATTTGCTGGGTTTGCAATTTCATGAATGGAGAGCATTTGAAAGTACAATTAAAAGCAATTTCATATGGCACTTGACAACTGGCGACAGCCATTTGCAATTGCATCTCCCTTTTATCATTGGAGATGCTCTAATACAACGACTTTACCACATTTTCAATATGGTTTTGCTCGTTGTTTAAATCCTCTTCAGTCCTCTGCCATCCCTTCCAGGGGATGAGGCAATGGAAACAATGAGCCATGTCGAAGGCACGGGAAGGATCACACCGCCGTTGTAAGTGACACCGATGATGGTGGTTCCACAGACATTTCCCACAAAAATGTTACCTGGGCAAGAAGAAAAATTAACCAGGTAAGAACAGCAGCAGTAGTTTCATGCCCAGCTATAAGCATCGTCATGAGATCATCCCGCAGCTGCTCATCACATATAGTTCAGATTTCAGAAAAAAAAAAAAAAAAGGTTTCCTACCAAAAAAAGAGAAATTGGAATGAAGGTTCTTCAATTCACCTGACGATCATCCACGTCAACACCTCTCATGTCTACAAGGAACCTCAACAAGCTCGCATCCTATGAACTTAGTCAAAAACCAACAATATTAAGCAAATCAGTTCTAAACTAATATATATTGATAAAAATTAATAAGACAACAGACCTCACGAGAAAGTGGTACAATCATATGCAACAATATCGAAGACACGGGGAGTAGAGAGATCGAGATCCATCAGTTTTAGGTCTACGGTTTACGTCACGCGGCAGTGTCACCAAAGAGAGGGTTAGGTCACGATGCTCGTTTTTTTCCTAAACGGGGAGAAGGAGCTCGCGAGAGAGAAAGAGGCAGATCAGGGAGAAGGGATCGCGCGACGCGTCGCTAGGTCGCGATCTTCTTTTTCTTTTTTTGAAACGGGGAGAAGGAGATCACAGGAGAGATTGAGGTTTCGTCAAATTACGTTTTTACCCTCCCAGCAAAAAATTATGTTCGAAATATCTAATGGTAGCAAAATAAACTGAGCCGTTGGATCAAAATTAAATGAACAGTTCCCATTTCAATTTTTATCCATTGAAGCACATGCCACATTTGAATTATATTTTTTACAGGTACAGATTTTATTTCCGTGTTAGAAAATATACACAGGTATGAAATTTGAGTAGAACTAGGTTGTTCTTAAGCTCACCAAGGAGCTTAATTCTAAAATATATCAAATTGACTAGCTTCAAGCTATGTATTTAAATCGTTGAAACCAATATACTTCACGAATGATAAGTTTACATGTTAAATTTATAAATTTTCAAACTAATTTAGTATAAAGAAATCATTTTAATCTTAATGTGCTAATTTTTCATTATTTTTTTATTACTTGATTTTATATTAAATTAGTTTAATTTTTTTAATTTAATAAGTAAATTCATCACTTATAAAATAAATTATTTTCAAGAGTTAGAATATTTTATTTAAAGTCAATTCGATAAATTTTTGAATACTTTGCTTGGTAGTTGGTGAGCTCAAGAACACCCCAATTCCACTCATGAAATTTTGTTAAAACTAAATATCTGTCTCTCTATCCTTTCCACTTCCCCGTCCCCGCTCCGATCACCACCACCATGATGTAGATGTATAACGTACCCGACCTCTGAGTTCCCGATCTCCTACTAACCAAGCTATTCCTATTACTCCCCATCTCAACTCACCACAAAAACCCACCCAAAAATGTCTCTCCCTCCACTGGCATCCCCTCCTGCCCCGATCTCTCCTCCCGACACAGCCTCTCCGTCGCTGGACTTCGGCTCCCCCGACGCTCTAGCCCAGATCCGCGCCATCACCGACGTAGGCACGCTAAACCGCCTTCTACACGAGTGCATCGCCTTCCAGCGCTCTCTTGACCTCTCCTTAGAATCGCTTCTCTCCCGCCGCCCCGATCTAGATCGCCAGTTAACCTCTCTCCTCCGTTCTTCCCCTCCTTTACTCGATCTTGCAATCTCTGAGGCATCAAATCTTCTTACCTCAGCCGAATCGTCTGCTTCTCTCGCATCATCGCTCTCCTCCCATGTGCGCCACCTAGATCTTGCCCAGTCCCGAGTTGACTCGACGTTATCTAGGGTCCTTGCCTCACTCGACCGGTCCCGCGCTCTAGAATTGGCCCAGCGTGCTCTCGCATCAGATTCTCCTGATCTTGAATCTGCTGCACAGGCTGTTCACTCGTTTCTTCAGATCGATTTGAATTATCCATCCGAAGAAGATGAACTAAGGCGTGACATGTTTGATCTGAAGCGTCGGTTGGAGTCTCTCATTAGACGGCATCTGACAACTGCCATTGACTCCCGGGACCACCCGTCAGTTCTGCGCCTTATCCGTCTCTTCCCACTGTTATCTCTTTCCAAGGAGGGGCTTCAGACCTATGTTTCCTACCTTAAGAAGGTGGTTTCTGTGAGAGCCCGACTTGACTTTGAGCATTTGTGCGAACTTGCAGACTCATCTGAGCAACCTGACTTTGTGGGTTGCCTCACCGCCCTGTTTAAAGACATTGTTCTTGCAATAGAGCAGAATGATGGTGTTTTAAGAGAGTTGTCGGGTGAGGAGGGGGTTGCATTTGCTGTCTGTGAGCTCCAAGAAGAGTGTGACTTGCGTGGAACTCAAATTCTGAAGAAGTACACTGATTACCGCAAGCTTAGTAGACTTGCAGCTGATATTAACTCGTATAGTAAAAACAACCTCCTCTCTGTGACAACTGTCATGGCAACTGGTGTGCAACAATCAGGTCCTGACCCAAGAGAACTCGAGACCTACTTGGAGGAAATCTTGGCCTTGACACAGCTTGGCGAGGATTACGCTGAGTTTATGGTTTCAAAACTCAGGGGGCTGGGAAACTCTGGTTCAGATGCCGGATCCAAAGGGATAAAGGCGGTTAAATTTGGTAACTTCAGCAAGATGGTGCAGGATTTGACAGGGTTTTATATGATTTTTGAGGAGTTCTTTATGGTGGAGAATGTGAGGAAGGCGATTAGGATAGATGAGATTGTGCCCGATGCACTTACCACCTCCATGGTTGATGATGTGTTCTTTGTGTTGCAAAGCTGTAGCAGGTAATAGCAGATATAGCTGTTTTTTTTTTTGTCTTGTTTGCCATTACATGAACAATTCCCAAGATTTCTGGAATGATTAAAGATAAACTTTAGGAACACATCATGCATCTGGAAACCCCAAACACGAAAGAAAGGTATTATTAAATTTAAAGAATAACCAGCAATCACATGCACTTCATAATAGTTATCAGTTGGAAAATGAGGCCCAGCAAGTACATGCACTTCATCTATTAAGCAGAAGTCTCTTAAGCAATTGGTTGGTTAACACCAAAACTGCAGCAGATTTCCTGAATTCTATGTGATATAAGTTTCCCTAGTAATTTTTATCCACATTACATGTTGGAGCACATAGACATTTGAGCACATGCATTAAGAGTAAATCATAGTAAAGCTGTTTCTGTCCTATTAGCTGAAGCTTTGGATAAGCTAGTTATCCAACAGGAACCACTAAGACATGACAACATTTCACTGCAGGAGGGCAATATCAACTGGGAGCATAAACTCGGTACTGGCTGTGCTGGGTGGGGCTACCAGCCTTCTGGGCAATGAGTACCAGGAAGCTCTACAACAGCGGATGCGGGAGCCCAATCTTGGGTCAAAGCTTTTCCTGGGTGGTACTGTTGTGCAAAAAACTGGGACTGAGATTGCCACTGCTCTTAACAACATAGATGTCAGCTCGGAGTATGTTCTCAAACTCCGCCATGAGATTGAAGATACTTGCACAGAGGTAAAATACATATTTATTTCTGGTTTTTTTCTTTGAAATTAGTGCATTGCTATATATTAGTTCCACATTTAGTTGGGTACAAGGATTGAAGTTCCTGCAACTACCAGAGCTGCTACTAGGCTGGTATTTACTATGTAGGAATGCTAGCACTGATTAGTACTTTGCAAAACTCCTATATCTGTTGGGTCTTTTGCAAGTTGCTTGATCCCGATTATTTCAGGACGTGTCTGACTAGCTCACTACCATTATCCATCTGAAATCTTGATCAGTACCTTTTGCATACTTGCTGATTCTTCATGCATTTTCATGAGAATTCTGCACGAGAGTTTGGCAACTGGTTAAAATAATACATCTGAATCTGGTTCATTGCCAATCAGGTCTTTATACTGGTATGTCTTTGCCATTAATTTGGAAAAGTCAATAAGGCTATAAATTAAATCTGTGGCATATATTGCTGCACCTTTTTTTTGGATGTTCTCATTTTCAGCACTAGTAACTTGAAAGTTTGGCAACTGCTAGAAGCACCGAGTTTCAAAATGAATCTTGCTCTTCTCTTATGCGCAGAACCTTTTTTTTTTTGTACAATCAAGTCCTTGTGTTAATTTAAACTGGTGTTGACATTCCAAGTGGTTGCTAAACTGCTGAGGTCTTTGTAGTATAGGAGAATATATTTAGTAAAAAATAAACAACCCTCAGGCCTCTTCTAGCGCAGCTCCAGCTGCAAAGAATCCCATCTTCCATTTTAACATTTGTAAACTGAGTCTGACAGAGGAGGGTTTAATTAAACTCAATCCGATATACCTCAGTATATGGTTTAACAAAGTAGTTATTCAAGGGCCACTTTGGATGGCACCATATTTCATGGGCCGTATCAGGGCTTGTCATTATACTTATTGTGTGAGTTTCATATGACATGTACCAAAGTGTCTGATTGCAGCTTAACATTATAGTTAGGCACTCATCATCTCTTAATTTTGTTTTCAATGCAACCAGGTTTTCCCTGCAACGGCTGACAGAGAGAAGGTGAAGTCATGCCTGTCTGAATTAGGTGATATAAGCAGCACCTTCAAACGGCTCCTCAATTCTGGCCTGGAGCAACTCCTTTCATCTATTGCCCCGCGCATCCGTCCAGTTCTGGACACAGTTGCAACAGTCAGCTATGAGCTAACAGATGCAGAATATGCAGAGAATGAGGTGAATGACCCCTGGGCCCAGAATCTCCTCCATACGATTGACTCCACTCTATCATGGCTCCAACCTTACATGACCACCTCTAACTACGACTCGCTCATACACCTGGTGATCGATTTTGTGGTGAAGAGATTGGAGGTAATTATGATGCAGAAACGGTTCAGTCAGTTGGGCGGGTTGCAGTTGGACAAGGAGGTACGGGGATTAATTAACCATTTCTCCGAGATGTCGCAACGGCCGGTGCGGGACAAGTTCTCGCGGCTGTCTCAGGTCGCCACAATTTTGAATTTTGAGAAGGTGTCTGAGATTATGGATTTCTGGGGGGATAATTCAGGTCACCTCACATGGTTGCTCACCCCTGCAGAGGTCCGGCGTGTTCTTGGCCTCAGAGTTGACTTTCGGCCCGAGGCAATTGCTGCTCTTCGGCTATAAATTCATTTCATTATTTTGTCTTTTTTCATAGTTTTTTACTTTTTGTTTTTGTTACCCTCTTTATATTATTTAAAACGTCATTCTTGTTGAAAGAGGAAATATTGGTTGAATTTCACAGGTAAATTTGGGTGTAGTTATATGTGAAATTATACTTATTTTTAGTGATATTATGATTTTAGTGAAGCCTCGTTGTACTTGTAGAATTTTGCTGTGAAAATTCATCTTATCGAGTCTGGTACTTGAAATAGCTAAGGTGAAGTGTGTCCAAAATGACATAATTTATACAGATGGACTGCAGGTATCACGATTATGAAGTTTAATATATGACATATGAGCAAGCTAAGTGAAATTAATTTTTGAACTATACGGATAATGGCTCACTCTGCCAGGAGAGGAGAACATTAGCACAGCAATTCATCATCTTTGAAATTAAAAAAATACAATTTGCTTTATTTGAAGTAAAAGAGTAGCTATTTTTTTTTTTTTTAGTAAAGATTTGAGGTTAAGTTAACCAACTATTTAATGTTTATAAATAATTATTTTTTTTAGGTTTCAATAGTGTGACTTCTCACATGAAGAGCATTGCCTTTGCTACTGGGCTAAGACCAAAGACTCTCTTTTAAAACAAGAAGTCAGATAAGCACCGATTATGAAACTGATGATTTTTTTAAGTTACTATATAATGGCACTCTCTGTATGAAACTAGTGATAGTTATTTCCTTCCCACCCACTGCTATTTATATATATATATATATATATATATATTTTTTTTTTTTTTCTAGCTGAAAATTGTGCTGGGAGTAGTTATCTATAAGGTATGGTTTTTAATATTATTCTGTGGCCAATTCTGATTGAGTATGAAGAGATCGCTGGTTAGTCAAAATACATGTACAACTATGCCAAAAGAAGAGAATTTAATACCAACTTGTTGTCAATTTTTCTCTTATTTTTCTTGAAGTCATTGAATTTTTAAGCCTACTAATTTTGTATAAAATGAACGCAAAAGTTTTATATTTCTTAACCTAAATGTACCTTACAACAAAAACCAAGATAAGATATCTAACAAATTTAGATTTAGATTTTTGAATTATAAATACTAAGTACAAGTTGTGCATACCACGTTCCATACTAGGCAAGCACCATCTGAATACTAATGTTTTTGTTTGTATTTCATTCGGCTGGATAATCTAATAGTTTGGAGTACACGCTTTTTTTTTTCTTTTTTCAGAAAAAATATTAACAACTTTATATATTTGACATTCAAGGTATACATAATTTTATTTAATAGAGTTTATACCTATTATATAAAATGTTTGTTACCTTTTTTCCTCTTTGATCATAAGAAAATTTAAGTTAAATATTTGATCGAATAAATAAGAATTTCAGATTTTATTATTTGCAGTAACCAAGATTTTAAAAATGTTTAGCAGCGGGGTGTCAAGAAAACAGTTTAACGGTAACAAGTTTAATTGTATTTATTAAAATGCTTGCAGATAACATAAGGATAAATATTTTTATATTCATATGCAATATCTTTTAAAAACATATATAAATATGTTTAAGTGAAAGTATAAAATATTAAAATGACGATAAAATATGGAGTTATCATATTTTGTTTCTTTCTATTAAGTGATTTCCCCACTAACATCTCCGAATATTTAAATTAACATGGACAACTTTACCCTTCATATTCATTCTTTTAAAAACTAAATCTCTCTCTTACATTAACTCCGATCGTTATTTCTTTCTAATTTCTATTCATTTTCTTTTATGAACAGTTAGGGCTGACAAAAATGCTCTAGTTTTTTATTTGATTGAGTTGGATTCGAAAAAAATTACAATTAACTCATTTGATTTTTTTGATTAAAAATTAACTCGCTTGATTGAAGTTTGTTTTGAAATGAATCAAATCAGCTCGGTTTGAAATTGGTTCAAACTTGAACTTAGTCTGACTCGGTTCAAACTTGGTCTGATATGGTTCAAAATTGGTTTGGCTCGCTCTGAAACCTCTAACTCTTCTGATTCTCCTCCGATTCGTCTCAATTCTATGCGGGAATCACCATGTGGGGTGGGATTTTGACATGCTTTCTCCGTTTTTAAAATGCAAATGAACAACTGATTGTTACTAGTAAAACACGTAACGGGATAAATTTGAATGATTTTTTTGGGGGTATTATTAGCACACTTCTTCTTAACAAATTAATGCAAAAGATAAGTATACTTTGTTTCTTTCTACTTTAATTAACCACTACGAATGATTGAAAGTACTGTAACTAATTGAAAATTAAAAGGCTGTTCAACAAATAAAGTTGCATTGTTCTTAATTTAAAAACAGAAAATATAGATGTATCATGTTTTTTGAATTCTTCTGAACTTTCAAATATGTCGCTCAAAGGCTCAATGCAAGGATTTTAGGAATTTTCTCTTCTCTTTAGGAAAAAATGACCAAAAGTTTTGCAAGATGCAATAACTATATATAGAAATCCATTAAGTAATGAATGATTATAGATTATGTTGAGATTGAAGACAAAGAAAAGTTAAAGTCAGTAGCTTTCAGTAAAGAATTAGTGAAAGTTGTTGGATTATAAAATATTATAAAGTTATTTTTTAGGTGAGTCTCTTGAACGGCTCTCTCTGTAAAAACGTTGCTTCTTCTCCAAACCTTTCTAGATCTTGTTTTTTTCTTCTTAAAATTATAAGAGAGTATGAGAGAGTGCTATTGTACTTGATAATTTTCTGTACTTGTAAGACTCCTTTGATCTAGTAAATTTGTGTTGTGTGTTTTTGTGGTTTTTTTTCTGAAAAAATTTTCACGTAAATTTGTGTTTTTTTTTTTTTTTTCTTGTACTTGCTTATTGTTTTTGTATCTTGTGTGATCCTCTTATTTCTCTACATTTATCTGAGTATTGATATATGCACACAACTACACAAGTTATTTAAAAAAATTACTTTTAGCAGCTTTTGTGTGAGTTTTATTTACTCCCCAAAAGATTACATTTACTTTAAAAAAAATGTACCAAAGAAATTTAAAGAGAGACAAATGGGCTGTATTATCAACGCAACTAAAATTTTTGGAGCTGTGTTAAGGTGTTATTATCAGCTCCTTTCTTTTCCTTTTCCTTTTTGTCGTTTTTTTGTGATGAACTTTTTTCCTTTTTGTCGTTAATTCAAGGTCTGTAACTACACGGCGCGTCGGTGGCATCGGCTCTCTTTTGGTTTCTCACTCTTTGACCAACTGCGCCGTGTCTAGCTAGATTCTCTGTGATATACTAATAATAGTGTAACGAGTCAACAATATTTGTGGAACCCACTACAGTGACAATATACACAAGTTATTCGTGAATTAAATGCATTTTATTCGTTTTTTTAATTATTTTTGGACCGAATTTCGGATAAAACATAAATCACGAATTATTCACGATAAAAATATGAATTTTTTTAAAAATATTTCTTTTTTTTGCTTCTTTGTTGTACTGAATTATACTCGAATCACGAATTTTGACCCCGCCAAACCGAACCCGAACTATTCATTTGTCACTATGGAACCCACAGTGATAAATAAATTATTCAGGTTCGGTTCCGCGAGGTCAAAAATTTGTGATTCGGAAATAATTCAGGTATAATTTGCGAATTATTCGGACCAGAGATCTCAATCTTACAAGGAAGCAAAAAAAATTATGGGAAAAATTCGTGAATAATTAGTGAAATTCGAAAATGTTTCGTAAAATTTGCGAATTATTCGCGAATAATTCGGTCAAAATTTAGTCAACTAAATAATTTGACATTCGGTTCAGCATCACAAAAAAAAAACAAATTATTCACGAATTTGGTGACCACGTGGAACCCAATGTTTATTAAGGGTGCCTTTGGATGGGTGAAGAATAGCTACTATTCCGAACTACTATCCGGCGTTTGGGTGTGTTTAGATTAGCGAATAGTCACTATTTTTTGCTTGTCTTTTGTGGGATAATCCACTATTCTACTATTCCTACAAAATGTTGGAATAAATACTATCTTAAAATTGAGGATAGCTCTATCCTTGGTACTATTTTTGATTCATCCAAACGCACCCTAAATCCTTTTCTCTGAACGCCACACGCAAATATTTTCTAGAGAAATTCCCAGAAAATCCAGAAATCATTGGACGCGTCACAGTGGACCAGCTAGTCAATTAATGACAGGCTTAGGACTTTAGGAAGCATCCAGGTTCTAGCTAAAGCAGAGTAGTTTCGGTGAACCAGGCTCACATCCTCGAGTCAACTTCTCTCTTTTGTGTGGTTAATCATATACCATCTGGTAAACGTGACTTCCTTTTAAAAAGCACAACATAATCTACATTTTTCTATTAAGACATTGGGTTTTATTATATTATTCGATATTTATATATTTGTCAAACAAGTACGAATGAATATTTCAATTTAATAACCACTGAATGAATACATAATTTATTAAGAAAAAGTAACACTATACAATGATTCAAAACTACTGAAAAGCTATCCACAAGAAAAGAAAAAAAAAACATTAATTATAAAAACTCGGAGTGGCCGGCAGTTCTTAACATAGTCACAAAATTCGTAAATTTTTTTTTTTTGTGATGCCGAATTGAACGTCGAATTATTCGGTTGATCAAATTATTTACAAATTTTACATTTTTTTTTGGAATTTTCCAAATTATTCATGAATTTTTCCGGGAACTTTTTTTATCCCTCGTAAACCGAGATTTTTGAGTCTGAAAATTCTGAATAATTTCCAAATTATACCCGAATTATTCCCAAATCACAAAATTTTGCCTTCCCCGAAGTCCTAAACAGAGAGCAGAACGCCTCCATTCCATTCTGTAAATGGAGATGAGAGATTACAACACTAGCCCAAGACTGGCCCGTCACCTACTCTATTTAAATGCCCATCTCCTCCCATCATTGTACTCTCATGTTTCATCAGATACAAGCTCACAGAAAAATCTCGCTTCCAAGGTACTATTGATATTTCCTTTTTCGGTACAAAATTTCTAAATCTGAAAGTCTATTTGATCCACGTTTACTCTTTTGCTTAAAATCAAGTAGATCTGAACCGATCAGTTTCTGTTTGAAGCGATCCATGTAAGAATTGGATGAGGTTTAGATCAGATCTGGCGATATCCGTTTAAAAATAATCTGATCTGATACTATAATGTAGAATTTTCTCACTATTAGGTTGTAGTATTTGTGGATCATCACAGATTGTGTCAGTTCAATCGAAGGGAATAGGTCGTTCTTCTTTGTTGATAGTGATTTTCAGTGATTGCAAAAAATAAATAAATAATGATTTTCAGTAGCTGTTTTTGAACTTGTTTAAACTAATTTTGAATGGTGATAGCTTAATTTGTCAATCATCGCTTTTTTTTCTCTTTTGACTATTTTAATAAGCAAATTATAGAGCTGACGCAATTATGCTCAGTGACTTAGGTCAAAATGAATTTACTAATTTGACTGGCTTTAGCTTCTATGAAATTCTCTTTAATGTTGAAATTAACAATGGTTATGATTAAGAAATCGGGCTTCGTACTATTTCAACGTTGAACCCAAGCATGAGCTCATAAATCATAAAGAAGTAAAACTAGGGTGCTCTTAAGTTCACCAAGCTTCTTTGTGAACTCAACTCTAAAATATATCGGATTGACTTCAAATGAAAAATTCAAACCGTTGAAACTCTTATTACGAGTGATGCGTCTACATGCAAAGAATTTAAAATTTTGAATTAATTATGTATAGAGTCAAGTGGTAAAAAATTATTCAAAAAATAAATGCATTAAAATTAATTTATAGACCTTCTACTTTTGACCGCTTGACTTAATACTAAATTAATTCGAGAGTTTAAAATTTTTGCATGTAGATGTATCACTCATAAGGTAGAAGAGGTTCGACAGTTCGGATTCGTCATTTAGAGTCAATCGAATTGATTTTAGAGTTGAGTTCACAAAGAGACTTGGTGAACTTAAGAACACCCTAGTTCTACTCACCATAAAGCTGCTATTTATCTTCCTTTCTCATTTCTCAAGCTTGAAATGTCCAGCTGAACTTTTGCTGAGCTCGTTTGATTTGACAACTTAACCAAGCATCACAAATTCACAATACATTTTAGCAACAGTCCCTACCAAACATGCAACTTAAGATGGGCAGACTACTAACCTATCATTGTACTAACTTGAGATTTATAAATACAACCACCAAACATGCAACTTAACTTCCAGTTGGTACATGCTGCCAATAATACTGGATCAATGGTATTATTGGCTGATTGTTTCCCCCTTCTTTTTCTCAGAAAAAAGCAACTGCAATGGCAGTATCAACTGAATCAGCTCTGAGGTCTTCTCTAAATCCAAATGCCCCAATCTTTGTTCCTGCGGCATTCAAGCAAGTAGAGGATTTTTCACCAGAGTGGTGGGAGCTGGTGCAGACGACGGGATGGTTTCGTGACTACTGGTTCCATGAAAATCAGCTTCAAGAGACCTTTGACACCTTTTATGGGGAAGAGGATATTGAAAACCTCCTGCCTGACTCGATCGACCTGGACATAGCTGATGACATGTTTCTTTTTGAGGCAGAGGCCGCTGCGACCGAGAGAGAAATATTATCTAGTGCTGTCTTCAAAACGGACAATTTGAAGCTGGGTAAGTCAGATTTTTTATTGGTTCAATAATTAGATACTCATATTGAAAAATGTGTTTTCATTTTTTCCCCTTTGGTCTGTTTTCGTGACAGGTTCTAGAAATGATACCGAGGCAGTTCTTCGGAGCCTGAATTTGAATTCACCAAGAAATGGGGGGGCCAAGCCATTTGTGCCAGCCAGGTACCCTGAGAAGCCGGTACAGCCAGTACAGCGTGTGAGCCCCAAAGGTGGAGCCCGCGGCTTTATTCACCAGCCACGCTAGTGAAAGTGACCCGTGAATCAGGATCGTGCCAAGTTGTAAGATGAAATCGCCACATCCTGTGTGTGTTACTGTTTAACCTTTAGTTTTTCCATTTCTTTTAGCAATTTGCTTCTTTGTATAGCACTGAAGACAAAAAATGCAGCTTTAGATTTGTAAGTCTTATTTATAGTTACCGATGATAAATAGGATGTGGAGAAAATCGGGTAAGGGTTTATAAACTGTTATACTAAAAAAAACAGAGAAATTTGCTTTCGAGTTTATTTAATGCGCTCTAAAGTAATGATCTAATGTCTTCATCTGGGGAGGATTGTTTTTTTTTTCAAATAGCATCAAATTTAAATAGTTCAACTAAACAAGCACGCTAAATTTGATTTTTATAAAAACAGCTCCACCGATTCTGATCTTGTGAATTGGTGGAGGCAAAAACTTTTTTGCTCCAACATGCATACTAAATTGTCCCCGCTGATCCTCCAATCCTAATGATCGATGGAGTTGTTTTTCATAAAAATCCAATCTAATATATTTGTTTTGTTAAAATATTTAAATATGATTCTATATTTTTTTTGCTCCAGTTTGCATACAAGATTGGTGGAGGCAAAAACTTTTTTGCTCAAGTTTGCATACTAAACTGCCTCCACCGTCATCGATCCTGTTGATTGGTGGAACTGTTTTTCATAAAAATCCAATATACTTGTTTTGTTAAAATATTTAAATATGATTCTATATATTTAAAAAAAAAAAAATCTCTGGGGAGTGACTTCCATAATTCAGCATTCATTTGGAATCCATAAGCGCGTAAAACGAATTAGCTTAGTTTTATTGCTGGAAGCTCATGAAATCTTATTGTTGGTACAAACAAATTTGGTTCTCTCTTTTTTGTATCCATGACAAATGTCCTAATAATTCATCAAATTTTTTTTTAAAATTGTAGATGGTCTCTCGATCACTTGCGTGCGTATCAACCTGTGGACCTTGTAAATCAATTGGTCAACCATCAAACAATTTAAGAATCTACCTGTTACAGTTAATAATTCTACAGTTTTTTTTTATTTGACGAACTTTTTGCATTCGGTTTGACGGTTGCTAATATATGTATACGGGAAAATTTGCAGTATGCCCATCAAAAATATCAAAAATCTGAACTAAAATCCTGCCCACCATGTCAATCTATCCATCCATCTATAATCTGAACAATCATAGTTGAAGTATGGATTCTATATTTCTTTCTTTTCAAAATCCAATACTCTCCATATTTCGATTGTGACGTTCAGATTATGAGATAGATATCAAAATAGCTAATTTATCCATGAATAGATCAAAATAGCTAATATCCCCATGTAAATTTAATTTTCTTTCTTCTATCTCTTTATACATTTAACTTTTTATTAAGTTATTATAAAATATATATTGACAATTATACCCTTTCATCAGAATGGAATCCTTGATAATTATACTAGCCTCCTTAGATAATTCATCCTTATTCAAGAGGCCAGCCAAAACCAAATGAAAAGCTTAAGTTCTAGCCAGTGACTATTCAACATCCTCTCAAGTACCTCCCAAGCATTGTGCCATTTCTCCATTTGCAAATAATTGTTAATTAGCTAGATTGATATCTTCATCAGGGGAGCAGCTTGGGTCCGACGCCCATCGGACTCAAACTGGGTTCGATGAGCTCCCGATCCACTTTAAGATCCGTGCGCACGGATATTAAAGCGAAGCAAACGAATATTAAAGCAACACGCACGGATCTTAAAGTGGATCGGACGGTTATGGAGATCATCGAACCCAGTTTGAGTCCGATGGGCGTCAGACCCAAGCTGCTCCACTTCATCAGACCCATCTCTCGTTTAATCATGGATAGCAACAAATCGTGTCATTCTCTGAAATATCTGACATGAACCAAGACAATAGTTTTAAAAGCAACAATATATCAACCTTGACTCTTCTATCCAATAGCTGTCTCATTAGTATCCTTATTTTGTTTTTATCATATTTGCACAAGTATTCTAAACTGGGTTATACACTGCCATGTGAGGTACACAAACTCCTTTTTAAACACCTCATTTCCAAGCAACTCGTCGGAGAAAAATCACGGTTCCAGAAACACGACACAGTTTTTTTCAGTCTTAATTTGCCAAATTTTGACAAAATTTGAGGGCTGGTTTGTCAAATCTCCCGACAAAATTTGTTATCATTCAGGTATATTTTATAAAAATGACATGAAAATTCAGCACAAAGAATCTCTAGGAAGTTATCAGAAAAAAGATGATCAATTTTTGATTCAGCACAAAGAATTGACCGTTTGAAATAAAGTGAAAAGAGCTCAATTTCAGAGAATATGAACTTCCCATAATAATAGTTTGCAGCACAATAATAGACTTCGCATACTTCCACCAACAAAGTAAAATAAAAATAAAAATAAGAAAATAAGATAGGAAAATTGAATAATCTGTAGCTAGTCTTTCACTACTTAAGTAGGTCTGTAGAGCTTCTCGACCATTTTCCTAAATTCTGCATGCGAGAAAACACAAATTAAGTTTACCTTCTTTGCCAATTTATACATGTGATATTAGATAGCAAGGATGCCTTTTTATGGATAATATTAAGCAATGAAAAATAAATCAAAGCAACATATAGAGAATATTTATAAGCAATTATTGTATGCGCACCTTCTTGATTTGACCATAATGCAGCTGCTTGAGTGTTAAGTGGGGAATCATTGTTAGGCTCTGCAACAACATCACCATAGCATGATTAGCATGATTAGTTTTAAATAATCATTAATTGCAAACATAATGCAATTCAAAATGAACAATTTGAGACCAAATCTACTACCAATATCTTTTAGTTTGAGAACTTTTACCTCCCAGAAGGCTCTGAATTGACAGAAGGATTGTTCTCACATCATAAGCAGAAGACCACTTGTCCTGTAAACATCACAAATGCACCATAAGTTAAACACAACACAACCAATCTGCTTGCCTTGATTTTTGTTTTGAATTTCACAATAAGATGCTGATTGCTCTAGAGGGCCAAATTACTGAAATAGGAAGCACTCTTGCGGCCACAATACCACAAAATATCTCGAGCACTGGTATGAGGTGCTGATTGTAAAAGAAGTATCATGCATAAATTAAAATATTACTATTAATAATACCTGAAGGATGTCGAGACAAATGTTGCCATGAAGGTCCACATTTGGGTGGAAGCAGGGGCTCTCAAACTTGACCTTCGGAGGCTTGAAGGGGTAGTCGGTGTTAAATGATAGAGATAGTTTGTAGATCATGCCGGTATAGACTGTCCCGGTGCTTCCATTTATGGTCCCTCTCCAGTGAAATATGTCATCGCCCTCTGGAAATGCCGAAATTCCTGGATCTCCTGACATCTGAATAAATTCCCCATGAAGTCAAATTTTGTGTCACGCACCAAATAGAAAATGTAGACTCCAACCTAACAATGACAGTGCTAGTAGGCCAATTTGATTGTGTCTATTTTGATTAAGCACGGTCTCCCACAAACTTAATCGAGTTTATGGGATAATTTATACGATAACTTGGGCAATCACACAAGTAACCGGTTAACCATAAATAGTATATGATATATCAAGCATGGCCTTCTACAAACTCGATTGAGTTTTTGGGCTAATCCAAACAGTAACTTGGGCAATCACACAAGTAACAGGTTAACCATAAATAGTATATGATATATTACCAACTGAATTTTCAGATCAACTTACCATCAACGCCATAAGCTCAGTCTGAAGCCTGTTTTTGAGAGAGAGAAAAAAAGAAATGGTTAGGATATCTTTGGAGAAGGTAAATACAAAATAATAGGGCTCTGATTGAAAATGAGTTCTGGTATTTCTTGCTGGGCAAATGAGTTCTGGTATTTCTTGCTGGGCAAAGAAAATTTTAATATAAACAAGACCAACTAGACATTTCTACAAACACAAAAGGTGCTTTCCCAAACAGAATGCCTTTAAAGTTAAGAGGCCAATATCATCATTCCATAAAATTAATAAGACTATCCCCAGTTTCATGCCAAATTGGGGAAGAACCTTTCCTCAAAAATCATAAAAAAATCTAACAAGACCATTCCTGTTCCTTTACAGTGGACATCAAGTATTTGTTGATCTTTGGTCATTCAATCTCAATTATCCATACACCACAAGAAAAACAGATCTGAACAATTTTGTATAAAACTGGAGGGAGTCCGTGACAGATTAAAAGAAAAACCGAACAATCAAAGAATCAAAAAGGAAGCCGAACCTTTTCAGCACAGATTGACGATCGGGACCTTTTGACGCGAGGTTAGTGTGCTTGGCAGATGTTGTGGCAATGGCGGCTGGAACATTACCTTGGAAATCTTGGAGATCTTGGTTTTCCCTAGGCATTTTGTCTTTCCTTCTTTCTTGGATTTGTGTAATCTTGGTCGTGTTTCTCTTATTCTTCTTCCTTGATTCAAAGGAAGGTTTAAAGAGAGATTGGAGAGAATGAGAGAGCGATAGAGGGTGGAGGCTGATTGATATTAAATAGCGATGAAGATTCCTTTACTATTTTGTCGAACGTTGGAGGCTGCAGATTTTAGGAGATCTGGTCTCCGGTATAACGGCTAGTTTTCAAATATCCTGAAGATAACCGTTCTAGTTCTGGTACTCGACTTTTTACATTTTTAGGTGTCCTTTAGACCTTTACTACTGATTCAAGATCCAACGGGCCAATTTAGGCATGGGCCTCAAAATCATTTTAATTAAAATTTTAATTTAGGTATGGGCTGAACGGGGCCTTAATTTTAATTAAAATAATTCAAAACAAGAATAGGTTAATTAAGATTTATTTAAGAAGAACGGAGTAGGTCCGATGTCCGTCGGACCTACTTTTGAATTTAACGAGCTCTATAATTGTCCGATTCATTTTATAATCTGTGTGCACGAAAATCAAAACAAACACGTACAAAATTTAAAGCATCGCACACGAATCTTAAAGCAGATTGGTCGATGATTAAACTCATCGAACCTACTCCAAAGTCTTATTTAAGAGATGGATTATAGGAAGAGATAAACTAATCAAGCGTCTTATGTAAAAATCAGACGGCGACAAGCTTATCTGATTGAAACTACTCCAGATTTGTATCTAATGGTGTGGTGAGTCATTTGCGTACAAGACCATAGTGATAAATGAATAGTTCAGGTTCAGTTCGGTGGGTCAAGTCCTTGTTTTAATTTTTCTTGAGACGAGATACTGGGATTAACAAATTAATGGTAACTCTTTTCTTTGGCATTGTTTGTCTTGGAAACTGGTTTCTGTTTTAAAATAATTTCTATCCTCACCATTATTTATTGGGAGCTCTTCAAGTTAAACGATTAAACGATTAATTAACCATTTAATCGTATTTGTTATAATTGATCCATTTAAGTTTGAACAGTGTAGCTATGACAAATATGATTAAATGATTTTATCAAAATATTAGTTTGTAGAAAAATCATGTTGTTAGCTAGTTAAAATATTGTTCTTTGTATGATTGGTATATATTCGAAATTTAGATCTAACATGAATTTATCAAAATGAAGAACTTGATATCTTTTCAACAACTGTGATATTTTATATTTGTCTTTTGTCCTTCACATTTTTTAATCCCTTCTACTTTTTAATTCACGAAATCAAAAAATAGAATTAAACTTACATTACAAAATTACTCGAATCTCATTTTATATTATAATATAAATACTAAATCATGCAACCTGCATAATTTCAGCATTTTTATCCAGCATTTCACGAATTCATATCACCCGAGTTAACATAAATATTGAATTTATATCCGGATTGTTCAATTTGCTTTAGCACGGATATTAAAGAGAATATGCGTATTGAATCTCGAGCGGACCGAATCTGCACACTCTCATATACCACACTCGGTAAAATAAGCTTCCAGCCGTGCAATTAGAATTTGATCCCATTAATTTTCAATTTTTTATGTAGTACTGTATGATTTTCTATATGTATTACTAAATCAAACAAATAGCTGCTACTCCCACAAGTGCCATCTGGTTAAGGACTAAATCATCGCCTACTTAACAAACCAGCATGCTGTCTCCTACAATGTGGAAAGAGTACCATCCATGCAATACTTAAAAGTGACATCACAGAAATAAACACAAACACAGACAAAGAACAAATAAAATTGAAAATAAAAATAAAACACACAAGTAATATTAGAGCATCCTACAAACTGTTTAGAAATTGTAATTTAGCTACGTCACTGAGTTTAGCAATTAGAGATTCATAATTTCTAAATCACTCAATCCCCACAATTAATTATGAATTGTAATTGACGCCACATGTCATTAAAAATAATTTTTGTGAAGAGAGAGAACGCTATAATTAATTTCAGCCAATTAATTAGCCAGCGTGTCATTAAAAAAATGTTTTCTTTTAAAGAAAATTTGCTAATTTAGAAACTGTGCTACATCCCAACAATTCTATTAGCAATTAACACATCAGATTAGCAATCCAATAACAATCACTGTTGTAGATGATCTTATAAGTCTACTTACCTAGCTGAAACCATGAACGCCGTTGGAATAGTCGCTGCCAAGAAGAAGAGACAGAGATATATCTGAATAATCACAGCAAATTTCAGTAATCAGACAATAAACAAATAGTTTGCTGCAAAATAAACTCAACAATTTTTCACAATTGCAAAAAACTCAGCACATTTAGGGTTATGACCAAGACCAATTATGTTTACCTTTAGTTCGAATGAGAATCATTTCATTTCCAAAACGCAAATGTAAGAAAATAAAGCAACTTGCTCGGCCAAATATGATAAAAGGTGAGATAGTAAGGTCATTTTTATGTAATGTTAAGTGTTGTTTGCAACCAAAGCAAAGGAGCTAGCTCGTCACAAGTAGTAAGTTTGTTGGTGTTATTCACAATTGTCATAAAATTTTAGAGAAAACTGCTTAGGGGTGTCAAAGAAAATCATTTATCCGTTTATCCTACCTGTATCGTATTTGATAAGACAGGTTTAGGTAAGATTTTTTTTTGTTAGCTTATTGGGTATGGGTATGGGTATGCGTATGCGTATGGATAAGGATTTTTTGTTTCATTAGCTAAACGGGTATGAGTACAGATAAAGACTATTTCGTACTTATTGACTAACGGATAATTATATAAAATAAATTATATATAGATATATAAATATTATATTCAATTTATTCAATTTATTCAATTTTATGATATCAGCGTTAATCTATGAGAAAATGTATGTATTTTGTTTGTAAGATGAATATTATATTAAACATATTACTTTTTTTTTATTTGCATGTTTTATTATTTAATTATCGAATTGAATTTTGAATTTGTTAGAAGAGATATTTGTATTTTTTGTTTTTTCCTTTATAAAAAAATTATTAGTTAGAATTGATTGCATATTTATATTTTGATTTTTATATTAGGAATTGTGATTGCATATGTATGATATGATGAGTTTTAATAGTATATTAGTAAAAAAAATAAAAACATTATATTAGTATTATTCGTTATTCACCCGCTACTGTTTCGTTATCCACTAATCTTAACGAGTACGGGTAGGGTAGGGAATACAATACGGGTAGGGTTTAGGGTTTTAGGGGTGTCAATGGGTACGATACGGATCGGTTTAGGGTTTAGGGTTTAGTCTCGCCAGCTCGCCATCTTACCATAAATTAACTAATTAATTGGTTATAAAAAAAACTAATTAATTAATACAAACTGAATATAAGATTAGCAGCCTCCATTACCCAAAAACTCTACCAAAATACCCAGTAACTGTCCAGAGATCCCAATTGTGAGATATAGCAAAAAAATATAAATCAAATCGAAGACCTAAATTCTGATTAAGAGACCCACAAATTAATTAACAATTTAAATTGCCATTAGAACAATAAAAGTACATGCCAATCAAATTTTTTATAAAAAGCACATGCAGAACATTTCTTTACACATCCCAAAGAAAATTAATATAAACGAAAAAAATCACATATTGGGCACTGGAACTGAATCGATTAACATCACCATTAGATCAGTGCCACTATTTTTTATTCCCTCATTTACTATTTTTTGAAAGTTAATTAAGAGAAAGTAAAAGTTAATTAAAGTCCTGATACTCTCAAGTTTTAAAAAAATAAAAATTGGAGACAAAGTTCAAGAGAGCTTACATACTACAGCTTCTGTACCCACTGGAACCGAAGCAAAGGTCATGGTCAACCTCTAGTACAATTCATTTGAGGTGCAAGTTCCTAGTGGAGACAGCTTCTGGGATTGGACCTTTTTAAAAAACCTGTCTCACAGGCCAAAAATTCTATTAATGGCAACATACAGGTTTAGAAAGGCTGAACCTATAGTCAACATCCTGTATATCTGAAAATGGAAAACACCAACATTGAAGTCATAAACTAACAATACAATGGAGTTGTAATGTGAAAAACTTTAAAAATTATTATAATTTCTTACCTTGACAGGTTCCATTTTTAAGAACATTTCATTCCAGTTATTATTCGATAACAGTTCTATTAAACAAAAAAAATCACATATTAACATTCAGATTGGGCAGATCAGTGCCACATACCTTTTATTCCCTCTCGTACTACTTCCTGAAAGTTAATTAAGAGAAAGTGAAAGTCAATTAAACGTCTTGGTACTCTCAAGTTTTATAAAAATAAAAAATAATAATTGAAGAGACAAAATTCAAAAAAGATTACATACTAGAGATTTTATACTCGCTGGAACCGAAGCAAAGGTAATAATGGCTTCTCTAGAGAAGAAAATATCAAGAGAAGAAAGAGTGGTCGTTTCATCTCCTTGCATGAAAGGAAACAAACAATATATTTAATGTAATTCCGTGTGAATAATATTTTGTTCATTGTTTCTGTCGGGACAACACTGGAGAATTATTTCCATTAAACTATTTAATATAGAATGACTGTGTTTGACAACACCATAACTTAGGAATAATGTGTAATTATAGTTGAATTTTCTCTCAAACACAACCAATAGGTATTACACAATACTTCTGCATTTGGACTGAAATATAAATCTGTAATAAAAAAATTATATCATATGTAGTATGTTCTGTTTTTGTTGTTCATGTGTTGCATTTTTTTTATAATTTGTATCATTAGCAGCTCATAAAAACTCATCACAATTGCAATTGCCGAAGCAAAGCGATGCATCCCTCTAGTATTTTATAAAGTTCAAACTTTTTTTTGCCAATTATTAGCCTAACTAATTGTGTCTTTGAGAACTAAAAAGTTACTTTTATCGCATTAAAACGACCGGTTGTGATTGATTAGTTCTCTCCAATGTCCAAATCACCCAATAAGCATCAAAATTATTTACACCTCCGTTTAACTAATACTAAAAGTATTTCACCTCTTATTTTCAATCTAACTAAAATCTCACGATTTTTTTTTAAACTCAAAAATTTGCTTTTAAATATGAATAAATTGACTGACACCATTTACATGCTTTATCTTATTATTTGCAAAGGACGGAGATCGAATTCATGCAATTGCTGTGAAAAAAGATATAAAACACATGCTAAGCACTATAATGGTACCTTGCATAAGAAAGCTTGTGCGGTACTTGATTTATTTGCGGTGATATGGCATTTTTGGACAGGAATTTTTATTTGTATCATATTGAAAAAAATAATAAACTAAAAAATTATTTTTTCTGAGAATTTTGAAAAGTATCATGTCCACAATTTTGATAGACGGACACATAAGGGCAATTTCGTTCATCAAAATTATGGACACAGTTATGAGACATCTTAAACGACGGACATTTTTTTTACTCATTTTATGCCATTTTTAATGTAAAAATTATATTTTAATATAAAAGCAATCATAACATTTTATTTTTATTTATTTTAATATTACATAAAAACAAAAATTTCAGGGCTGAGTTATTAAATAAATTATAAATGTTCCCAAAGCATTCAAATTATGGTCAATGGTAACGTGGCATTACCAATTTTTTAACAGAAGACTTCTTGAATTTCAGGTCTGCGGTTCGTAAGAAGAAAAAAAAAAAACGAAAGAAAGGGAAGTTCGGCAGTTTTAATTTGCCGATCCAGACTGGGTTTCGCCAAATTATATGACAGATTTTTACTTTTTTATCCACTATTTAATTTGACAGACATGATAAATTTTGAAATTCTAAAAAAAAGTGATTTTTTGTTTTTTTTTAAAATATGGTAGAGATAAAAATTTCGGCATTTTTGGGTTGAGACCATGTGGCAAATAAAGTTTTTTCTACAATCCTAACAGTGTGATCCGAACGGTTAAATTCAAAACTTGAGTGATCCTTCTATTTTTGAAAATAAATCATCACCATTTTAATGCTGGAGGTAAGGCAAGCTCATAAGCTATATAAGCTAATAAGCTCATAAAATATATGAAATACCGGATGAACCCGGTCTAATGCTGGAGGTAAGGCAACCTCATAAGCTACAAGTTCCACTTGGTTTTGAATCTGAAATGACCTGATATATCTTGAACTCAGCTTGCCTGATACCCCATGTCAATGTTGAAATTTTGAATAATTTCGGTTTAAATGAATCGGTTCGGTTTAGTCTTATCAAAATTGACTAAATCGAACTGACTGGTTTATATTGGTTCGACTCTAATTTTTTTTTTATGTTATAATGAATTCATTAAACCAAACTGAACTTCAATTGTTATGTATGACATTGTATTTTTTTTCATTAATAATGGTACCAATAAGTTAACTTTTGAGCCGAACAAACTGAAATTTACTTTGGTTTGTTCGGTTTAGTTATTAATCAGTTGATAGGTTTAATTGGTTCAGTTCTGTTTTATTTTTGAAAACTGAAAAAAAAATGATTTGATCATTTTACTTCAGTTTGAACAAAACCAACCGTTTGAGCAAACTAAAAAGAGAACTGCATATGCTTGGGCAAACTAAAAAGAGTAATAACTAATAAGAAACTAATATTTCTTACGAAGATCTTGTATCGTATGGTCGCAAACTGACAATGTGGTACTGGTACTGGTAAAACTACTGTATACTGGATAGCGATTACCGGATTTCTTTTTTCTCCTCTTTTTTATTTTGGAGAAAAGCTTGACAGGCTGCAAGGGTCTCAGATAGGGATGAGTAAATTGCTCATAACTCCTGACTTACTCATTAATAACTCGCTCATTATCAACTAGCTCATTAACAACTTATTCATTATCGCTCATTTACTTAATGAGCCGAGTATGAGCATACCCCAACTCGCTTATAACTCGCTTATTAAGGAACTACCACATCTAATCCTGCCACAGTTAATCCCAATTTCTTGAATTAAAATTAAAATTGAATAAATAAATAAAATCTCCTAACTTAAACTTACGCTCTAGACTCAATCCAAAAATTAAAATTGATAAATGACGCTCTAGTGCTCCACTACTCCAGCCTAAAGTACTCCAACTTAAATTAAAATTGATAAATTTACTTATAGACATTTTTAGTTAAATTATGTAATATTTAATTAGATTGGATTATGACAATTTTTTAAATTCTATAAATGAAAATTAATTTTTGAAAATTAGTTTTTGAAATTTTAACTTGCTCATAATTCGTGACTCGCTCAGTTGCTCATAATTCGCTCATTAATAACCCGCTCATTATCAACTCGCTCATTATCGCTCATTAACTAAATGAGCCGAACATGAGCATACCCCAACTCGCTTATGCTCGCTCATTAATCAGCCCTACTTCAGTGCGTATCAGCTAAGAGACCTCATATTTGCGTGACCGACGTGTCCGATGCCTATTCGGGGATAGCGCAGGGGCTAGTTTATTTGAGCTTTAAGATTCGTGTAGAACGTATTCGAATGGTTTTGATTTTCCAAAATGTCACGCAAAATATGAGATATCTCAGAGGATGAGAGTCTCAGACTCCCACAGGCCACAGGCCACAGGGACCAGTATCCTCTGTGGAGTTTTTAACTTGCGGAGCTGTGCGGAGTTGATCGGATGGCCTAGATTTAATCTCAGCCGGTGAGTGCTCGAGATG
>CAXKVW010001344.1:0-40604 GCA_964058825.1 Carex arenaria | reverse complement strand
CCTGTAGTTGAGCAATCTCCACATTCTGGAAAAGGAGATCTAAACTGATGCCGTAGAATGCGGCATCAGTTTTTTTGTTGTCGTTCATGGCAAATATCGTGATTTGTAATTGGGTACTTAGCGTGCCTGATTGGTCGTAGTCGAGACGAAGCAGTTTGGCATCCCCCATTTTTAGGTATGGTGATTTCGGTTGGTAAATGAAATAGATGATTAACACGACGAGACCGGCTAGGATGACGGCTGTGGCGAGGGTGGCACAGAAGATTGCAACTGTCCAAACTAAGCAGTTGGTGCGGGTGGCCCGCTCCGCATTGGATCGGTATGGCATTAGGGTGTCTTTGCCAGAAATTTCATAATTTTTTGGTATATTAAGGAGGTAAGGAGAAGAAATGGAGGAAGGGGAAAAGAAAGGAAAGGAAGGTGGGGATCACTTCCTTACCTTGACAGAGGGTTAGTGTTTTATTTTTATCTTATTTTATTTTACTTCATGTTGTTTTTTGCTTTTTGAGAGGGAAGCAAAAGGAAAAGGAAACAATACCATGCTTGGAGTCGGTTGATTTGCTTAACCTGTAGTTGTGTTTTCCCTTTGTTTAAGGCATTGTCACACTGCAATCCATGCCCACTGCGCACTAACTATCTTTTGCGCTGCTCTTTTCATTTCTTAAAAGGAGATATTACTTTTGTATGAAACTTTTAATAGTACATATGTGCAGAGAGTAAATCTATCACCACAAAGGATGCCACTTTCTTATTATTATTTCCACTTAGGTTTAGTAAAGGTACTAGAAGCAAATCAAGTCACGTTTTAAAAAAAGCCAAGTAAATTTGGTTTAGTTGCGAAGAGGTTGGAAGCTCTTAAAGAGTTAAAAGTTCTTGTAATTGTTGTTTAGAGGTTATGCTGTAATGATTTTGAGAAATGAGTTCACATAGGCTTCCATTTCTTCTTCCTAAGGGTGTAATTTTTTTTTCATGTGATTCATAATAATAAGGCTACTGCATATTTTTTCCATGACTAATTAATCGCATTATGAAAACCATCAAACCCATGACTAACAGTATTACATAACAAGTTATAATTAAAATTAAAATGGTAAAAATAACAATATAATATTGCTTAGATATTTATATAAAAACAATTTTACCCAAATGAAATCATATATAAAGGTCAGTTGGGTTTTACCAGATCTTTCTTTAATTTTTTTTTGGTAAAATTCATATCTGAGTTATGTTTGTCAAGTTAATCGCAATCAGATCAGGTGCTAACCAATCAAAATCAAATTTATAATTTTTAAGGTTGAGTTCGGTTGGGTTGGTCAGGTTTATTTGGTTGCACTTAACCCGCCTGCTAACATCCTCTGTTCTCTCTGTGTTTCTTGAATATTAAACAACAAGAATCTATGCCTGATATTGATGGAGTGTTTGCTTTTAATAGACATTTCCTTTTCCAATACTAGTAGATACTTGGAGCACTTTGTAAGTAAAAAAATAGGAGATTAGATTCTCTTTGTAACTTTTAGGCTTGTTTGTCCTCTGATAATATCCAAATTTACAAGTTGCAAAAGTTAATTTTAAAGTGATATTGGAAGTTTAAAAACAATATTATTTCCTTTAACAAATTATGGAAGCTGGTGGCTTCTATGCCAATTTTATCTCAAAAAGAAAGGGACATTTGCATTTGAGAGAAAATACCTTAATAACCACAATTGTATATATTTGTTCTGCGGTGCATCTGTGTACGTATATACTGAAATTCAATCCTGAAGCTGTTATGATTTGAATTTTTGATTGTAACCCAACTCAGTTGCATTGCATATTAATAAGTTGCTTGTTATATCTTTGTGAACAGATTTAACACAAATGATTTATAACCCCAACCAAGGAACACTAATGGATCCTCAGGCATTTGTGAGACTGTCAGTTGGGTCTCTTGGTCTCAGACAATCCACGAGAATAAACTCTACATGCACGTGTGAGATTCGGCTCTGTGGTTCTGCTCCGCAGACTGTCTCTGTACCACTGATATTTTCTTCATCTGAACTACATTCTGATCGTCAAAACAATGGCTGCGGCAGTGATGCAGTTTTCTACATCGAGGAGTCCAAGCTCAGCTCACCAAGCTCGACTGGTTGCTTTCGACCCACAAAATATGCATATCTTGAAATCACAGTTTATACCAGGCAAAACAAGGGTGGTTTGGTTAATTGTGGGTCTTCAAGCAGGAAACATCATATTGGGATGGTTAGACTAGAGGTTGAACCTGTGTTAGGTGCAGGAGGCAAACCAGTATTGGTTCACAAGGGATGGTTTAGTATAGGTGGGAGAAAGGGGAAAGCGGGTGGGGATCTGCATTTACAGGTTAAGGTCGAACCTGATCCCCGGTACATATTTCGATTTGAAGATGCAACAGTGTTGAGCCCACAGGTAGTGCAACTGCATGGGAGAATCGTGCAACCGATCTTTAGCTGCAGGTTCAGGTGTGACCCCACTGGTCTGAAATCTCAATTAACTTCGATAAACCTTTAGTATTTCTGAATTTCATTAATTCTGATTTAATTCGATTATTGTCATTGTTATTTAATAGTTTTTGGTGATGAAAAATAAATATAGTGCATCTCAGGCGGATGGTACCAACGGCTTCTTGTGGGGCCCTGTAGAAGGTGAGCAGAAGCATACCATCATGCAGAGCAGTCACGATATTCGCAAAGGTTGGAAAGTGGTGATCCATGATCTCTCTGGATCTGCCGTGGCAGCAGCATTCATGTCCACCCCGTTTGTCCCTTCCACTGGGTTAGATCGGGTCAGTCGGTCCAACCCGGGTGCTTTTCTCATCCTCCGACCGGACCTTGCCGGGCTACCGGGCTCTAGCTGGCACCCCTGGGCTCGGCTTGAGGCCTGGCGAGAAAACACTAGCGGGTCCCATGAGGCTGTTTGTTTGCGCTTACAACTGCTTTTGGAAGGAGATGAAACTGGTGTTGTCCTCTCAGAGATGTGCATAGAATGTGATAAGGGAGGTGAATTTATGATAGACATAGATGACACAAGTGGGGTCAGTGGTGGCGGGGGTTATGTGATGAGTTGTAGGATAGGAGGGGAAGGGGGGAGGTGGCAAGGTCCAAACATTAAAGTCATTCCATTGGTGGTGCAGCTGGCGGTGCGTCATGTAACCTGTGTCGAGGATGCGGCGGTTTTTGTGGCACTTGCGGCAGCAGTAGACCTCAGCGTCAAGGCTTGTCGGCCATTCCTTAGGAAGCCTGACAATCAATTGCCTTGTTCTTCAAATGATGATCAATGATCTTCTTTTATCATGGTGTTGTATTTATCAATTCTTGGCTGTACTTTTTTTTTTTTGTATTTAGTTAAAATTTGGTAGTGTAGAGGTAAATTTAAGGTGCGCTGTATGAACATCACCTTGTAAATTATGTGTCAAATTATTAGTGCTAGACTGCTAGGTTCTTATCTGCCTTGCACAACATGATTTTTTTTTCATTTTATTGTTGTGCTCTTATTTCCTGACAGAATAAAACCAGCGAAGCAAAAAAAAATATAGAAAAGGGATCATCTGTATAATAATAAATGTAGAAAATAATGTATGTATATTAAATTATATGAAAAAACGCGTTAATGATTTTTATTTTTATTTTTAATCAAACTAAAGTCGTTAATGAAATCCCCTACTCATTATTAACATATTTGTTCAAAGCTTATGAAGAAGAAACCGTGCCTTATTTAAAAAGTCGTCGGTCTATCAAAATTAGGCAGCAGAACTTAGAAGCATAAAAGAAAAAGAGAGATAAAACAACTAATAGAATTATAGAGGATTCATCTATAGCTGTTTGACCAAAGTCAAACAAGTGTACAAATGTAAATAGGATTCTTCACAAAATTAAGTTATTTTGTTCAGTAGGGTTAAAATGTCCATGGTTCTCGTGCCACAATCATATTCCACATTATCATTTCTATTTTTAAAGTCTTGAATTAAATTTTATATTTTAAAAAAAAAAATACTTTCTAGACAAGTACAAAATTACTGTTTTTGAATAGTCTAAAATCTTTTAAAAAACAACATTTTGTTTGATATCTATCTAAATAAATAGTAAATAATTTTCCAAAAATATAAGTTTGGTCTCCATGTATGTCTTAATACGAAGTTCATGTTTAGTTGTTCGAATTAACCGTTTGAATTTCGAAAATGAAAAAAATATGAAGTATGATTAAGACACGAAAACAATAAAACATTTTAACTGTAACAAACAAAAGCTAAGTAATACAATTTTGAGTTTATCTCTTCACTTCTTATTCTCTCTATATCAAATCATCTTTGAATGCGGGGATTAAAGGTGATTTGAGTAATTTAGAGAATTTCATGAGAATAAAAAAATAGATTTAAAAATTAAAATTACTTGATTCATTATAAATATATTTTTATCAATCAAATCGTTAGACACTGAACCTTAAAAAAAAAACCTTCTCGCATTCTTTAATGAGCTTAAATTGAAGAAATCGTTTCCGGGTAGCTAAGGGAAGGTCAACAGTTTGACTATTTTTTTAAATAATAAAGTCATCAGTTTCACTTGAATATAAAGCCGCCCTTTGAGCTGATAAATCTAACACAAAGCCTTACCTGGCCCATAAGGGCCCACAATAAACACAGGAGGTATCCGGTATTAAAAACTGGAGATGATGTGAGTGAATAGTAATTATGGATAAGAAGCACTGGATAAGAGACCGGGTTCACGCTCCGGTGCGATGCGGTGAGAATTAGGGTTGCTCAGTCTCCCAACCCAACTTACACCTCCTCCAGTTTTCCACCAATTTCCTCTCCTCTTCCTCCGAGAGTGAAGGAGAAGGAAGAAGACAACGAGATATCAAGCTGCTTCGTAGAGGATCATCTCCATTCTTTCGACCATGGAGGCCTCCAGGTTAATCCCTCTCTTTCAATTTCTACCAAAAATTGCTATATCTGACATAGAAGTACCCAATTGAGTAACTTTTAGCTGGTTTCTATGATTCTATCCTATATTATTTTTGTACCGGTTCAACTGGGCTGTGTTTACCAAAAGGTCCTTAAGAAAAATTAAACAGACTATAAAGAAATTCACAGACTTGTGGAAATTGTTCCTTCTGTACTTACGGCTATAGACTGGAATCTGGTATTAAATTGGTTCTAGTTAGTGGCATACAAGAAGGAAGAGAAGCAAGATTTTACTCTTAACCTTGGTTTTCTTTTGGAGGAGGCAGGATAATGGATTTGCACCAGCAAGCGCATCAGCACCCGCTAATGGAGGCCAATGTCGACCTTGAAGATGAGAGCATCAACTTCTGGGCAACCCTTGGAGTGACCCCACATGTACCTGTTGTTGACCTTCCGCACCAGATCACACACCAACCTCTGCCACAAAAACAACTCATTGACCCGTCTGAACCCCCGCAACCCCCACCAGCATTGCCAGTAGCTGCCCGGTATGATCCCTTATTCCCCACAGACCTCGATCCGTGCATTGAGCCGTTTGTTGGCATGGAGTTTGAATCCGGGGAGGCTGCCAAGACCTTTTACATTGCTTATGCTGGTCGAGTTGGCTTCTCTGTTCGAATTGCTCGGTCACGCCGATCTAAGTGCACTGAGTCAGTTATCATGCTTCGTTTCGTCTGTTCACGAGAAGGCTTTAGCCGGGAGAAGCAGTCCCCACCTGGCAGAAAGACACGGAGGCGGGCTCCATCTGTCCGTGAGGGTTGCCAGGCCATGCTTGAAGTCATCCGTCGTACCAGTACTGGTACAGGAGAAGTAGAAAGATGGATCGTGACAAAGCTTGTCAAGGAGCATAGCCATGAGGTGGGGTTGCCAGGTCGGGTCCATTATATTGCTACAGAAGGAGATGCTGAGGTTGACCCATATGTGGGCATGGAGTTTGACTCGCTCGAGGCGGCCAAGACATTCTATTATACATATGCCAACCGGGTTGGGTTTGAAGCCCGTGTCCGTCAGTCACGTCGCTCATTACATGATGAGACTTTGAAGATGCTCAAGCTTGTTTGCTCCAAGCATCGGTACTGTAAGCCTACCGAAATATTTTTTTTGTGCACTTTATTTTTAGAAAGCCAAATTACTATTGGTCCCTCAAACTGGGTGCATTGCAGGTACCACTCCGGGAAGGAAAATGGCAATAGTAATAGTGGATTTGGGTCTCCTGTGGCTGACCTGAGCTTAAGGGAAGGTGGTGGTTGTGAGGCATTGTTCGAGGTAATCAGAAAGGAGGGAGATATGTGGATGGTATCCAAATTGGTGCTAGAGCACACACACGAGCTCACTCCAAACCCACCAAGCAAGGTCAGATGTGTGCGTTCACAGGGAGAGATTCTTGTCATAGCCAAGAACTTTGCAGAAACACGTAATCTTTTGCTCAATGGGCATGACCCAGCTCTCCCAAAGGAGATCCGGTACAATGATCTTGGGCTTGATGATTTTGATGGCCTTTTGGAATACTTTGCAAAGACTCAAGAAGAAAATCCAGCCTTTTTCTATGCTGTTCAAATTGATAAGAAGACTAACCGTACCACTAATGTCTTCTGGGCTGACGCACAGGCCCGCATTGCATACCACTATTTTGGGGACACAGTTCGGTTCGAAACAAGGTACCGAAATGACAAGGAGTTGATCCCTGTTGTGTTGTTCATGGGTCTGAACCATCATGCGCACCCAGTGATTTTTGGATGTGGGTTGCTTGTAGATGAATCAGAGGAGTCATTTGTGTGGCTATTTCAAAATTGGATCTCCGCAATGCCTGGCCAGCAGCCCCCACTTTCATTGGTAACTGAGCTTAACCGACCAATGGCAGCCGCTGCTGCTAGGGTTTTTCCTGACACATGCCACTTATTTTGCAGTGAACATGTACTAGGTTCCATCTCTGAAGAGATGCCCCAACTATTTCCACCCAATAAATGTGAAAATAACATGGACAATAGTACTTTTATAGAGGAGATCAAAAACTGCATCGAACGGTCTGAAACAGTTGAAGCATTTGATTCACAATGGGTTATGATAACTGAAAGATATGGATTACAGGATAATGGGTATACTTGTTACTTGTATGGCATACAGAAACAGTGGGTCCCAGTTTACACCAAGGATACTTTCACTGGAGAAGTCTCTGGTCCATACAGAGTCTGGGAATGTCTCAGTAAGGTAGTTGAGAATTATTTTACTGTGAAGACTCAGCTGAAGGTTGCAGTGCAACAGCTGGCGCAAGCTGTTGGTAACTGGCACGAGAGGGAGGATGGGGCAGATTTTGTGACACTGTTTGAAAGCCCGACTTTGCGTACTGCTTCTCCGATAGAGAAGCAGGCTGCTGGAATCTACTCTAGAGTTGTATTTGAGAAGTTTCAGGAGGAGTTCCTGCAGTCATTTGGGTACTATGCAGATAATTTAACTGAGGAATGTGGGACCCAGTTTGTCAGAAAGTATCGCTTAGCACATAGTTATGACGAGAGCAATGAAGAGATGCATGATGTGACGCTTTTTCTCTCGGAAGGAGTCAAAGTGTGCTGCACATGCCGCAAATTTGAGTCTTGTGGAATTTTGTGTAGGCACTGCCTCAAGGTTTTTGTTGTAGAAGGGATCCGTAACCTTCCGAGAGAGTATATTTTGAAAAGATGGACAAAGCATGCAAAGAGTGAGTCCATGTTGGATGCCAGTTTTGTCGATCTCAAAGGTCAAAATTGCAAATATGACCTTGCTGCCTCGAGATATAACAGTCTGTGTGCTGATGCTATGAGGTGTGCCGAAGAGGGTTCGAGATCTGATGAATTGTATAAAGTTGCAAAAGAGGCAATTCAAAGGGCTTTTGAAGAGGTCCTCTCGGCCAAGCCACACAGAGGACCCCATGGGATCCAAGGTTTTATGGTTTCACAAAAGAAGCAAGAAAAGTTGATTTTGGGTGGTGGCATGAAGAGATCTGGGTCCCCAGCCTCTCTTACAGATGATGACATCAGATGACTTTTTATTTGTGACATTAATTTACTTGTAAACGGTTATTCTACTTGATTAGTGTTATAAAGGAAGATTTTTGGGTTCAATGCAGAAGGTAAATAGTGAAGTACTCTTAACTTGATTCACAAGACAAGTTAGTATCAGCAACAGGATAAAAAGAATTATATATAGAAGTTGCTTTCTAATTTGTGTTTGTGAAAATCAGTAAACAATTCCAGTTATCGACCAGAATAGTAAAAGTTTGGGTTAGCGATCAGTCCGGAATTTAATTTGGTCGCTACAGCAACAAAAAGTGCTACAGCGTTTTAAATTTAATTCCGGACTCAGATTTTGCAGCTCCTTGCCAGTTTGCGACGTTGGGCCAACATAATCACGGATCCCAATTTGTTCTTTTTCGCTAATAGGAACCTAACGACCCAAAGATCTCTTAGATTTACAACTGCATTGCTATATCTGCTACAAACACAGCTAAAACAGAATCTGCATCCATTACTTTTAGAATATGAATTCCGTACGTGCAAAATTCTAGATCAGATATAGGTTCTCATCGGATGTTATCTGATCCATTTTCATTACTATGGTCTTATAGTAGAACCATAGTATTAGTATTATAGAACAAGAACAACGGACATGATTAAGCACATAACATACAAAAGCTAACTTTGTCATGCACATAACAACACAGAATTCTCTATAATAATATATCTTTTCTTTATGAAAAGAAAGAGCTCTATCAGCTACCAGCCTACCATCCACAAGCTCCCAAGGACTATATATAACAAGAAGCATAAACCATGGCAATTACATTCTTTAAACTAAAGAAGCACATCAGAACTCTGACATCATCTCTTGTCTACATATGTCAGCAAAACATGCAAAAGGGTAGCAATGCAGATTGGGTAACCTCTCATGGATCAGGGGTGTAGGCGAAGATGTTGCTCATAAAAATCAATTAGCTGTCATATGAGAAGGTCATGTCAAGTTAACCAAGGTAGAGTTGGTGAAAAAATGGCTAAGAATAATAGAAGAGGTGATATTTTATGCATTTTACCAGCAAGGGGTTGGTGGCTCTTAACTCCCTGTTGTTCACAAGCACTTCTGTTCCATCAGACCTGTGAGATGAACAAACATAGTTTAGTTCTGATCATATAAATTACATATTTACCAGTAATTGACAATTAGGTCAGAAAATGGATAACCATGTCAAGCTATTTTTGCCAAGTATTTTCACTACCTGTTATGCAAAAAAAAAAAAAAAAACTATTTCCACTACCACTTTTGCAAAGTAGCCCTAACCACATGAAACTGCAGAGGCCAGATCTCAGCAATACACTGTTTCATCGACTAAAATCTTGTCATTCTAACACATACCACAACTCAGTAGAAATTGGATACAAATGTCAAATTGACTAAATTCAAGGTCTTAGCTCAAAACCAAAAAATAGATAACCTTGATCTGACCTCATTTCAAGTTAATTTCAGAACATAAAACATGCATGCGCAAACCATTTTTCTTTTTGGAAAATGTGACTACAAGAGCCACCTATTCAATTAAGAAATCATTAAGTTACAATAATCAGCAAGAATGCAGAATTAATGTTTGTATTTTTTTAAAATAAAAATCTAATTCATCTGTAGGCTTATACATTAATATCTGTAGCACATACTAAAAGTTGACATATCTCGTTGTTAGGTATGACAAAGTAATCAATCGAATATTCCTTTCAAACCCCCAAGCTAATGATTTGCATAAAACACTTAAATGTGTAGATAGGAATAGAGACATTAAAAAATGATGAGATAATTTATATAATTAGAAAAAGGAATTAATGGGACATGAAGGGAAGGGAACCTCAGAGCCTTGAAAGTGATAGAGACATGCTGTATATTGTCAGTGGCAGGAGAAGAAGAGGCAACGAGCTGCGTTGGCTTCAGAATCTTTGTGATGTGAGCTTCCTCTTTAGCTTTTATACTGTTACTGTCGATAGTATTGACAGCAGCAGTACAAGCCATTTCTGTGGAATCCATAACTTCAATATCCATTGCCTTCTTCACTTCCTCTTCAGGCTGCACAAATCTTCTCACGGATCCCTACGATTCAAAAACCACTAACAAGTAATGGAAACAAAAATTGAAAACTAAAATAAATAGGAGTAGAAGAAACTTGTTAATGGAATAAAGTATTACCGATTTCCTTTTCTTAGCACCAGTAATTTGGCTACTTGCTTTGCTGCCCTGAGTTTGAGATGAAGAGTAAATAGAGGGCATGGGACCCATGGGAAGAAGCACAAGAGGAGCCTCACCATGCCCTTCTATATTTATTTTGCAACTTGACAGGTCAATTGAAATGGAGGCACCGCCGCCACTTGCTTCTGTTTTCTCCTTTTCTCTCTCTTTCTGAACATTGTCTTCCATGACAAAGTTCGTGCCTCCTTCCTTGTTCATTGCCCCAACTCCCTGTGCCAATAAATAAAATGCTTAGTAGCTCTTTGTTTGGTCTGAAAATGAAACGGAAAAAATAATTTGTAGGAGCAAGTGGGTCATTTTAATAATTCCCTGGCATTACTGAAATCAGACTAATTTAAAATAGAAGTCGGAAACAAATGTTCCATGGAAAAATATATAGAAATGACATTAAGGCCCATAAAACTTGTCGTACTTCTGGCAAGGAAACAAGGACCCCACTTGTCATAGCCTCATCTTTAGTGGGCTTTTCCTTCTCTTTCTTATCTTTCAATAGGTTATTTTCCTTCTTATCATGACTATTAATGCTCCTTCTAGGGTTTCTCTTGGGAACAAGAATATCTCTCTCGGTGATGCGGGCACGTCCTCTGCCTCTACCCCTTCCTCTTCCACTGCTGGATGAGAGAAATTGAGGGGAGTTGTCTCCTTCTCTTGTCTGAGTCGTTGTACCTTCTCCACCATCTTCACTCTGCACAGGACGCTTCTTTTTGGGCAGTGTACTCTTGCGCTTGCGCTTACGCTTTCGTGAACTTGAATAAACAAATTAGAAAAATGGTATTAATGGATACTCGTTTAATTTATTGAGAGAAAGGGGGAGAAATACCTCTGCTCAAAGGCTTCCAACATGTCAGCACAATATTTGATGTTGTCATAGGGCTCCCATGTATTGGCAGTCTCGGGATAGTCACGCCTAAACAATCAAATGAGTTAATAAAAAAATCAATTCTGTAGGATGTTAAAGTTCTTAGAGCAAGAAATGACCAACAAAGTATGGTAGTTCTAAAGCAACCAGCCTATCCAACTTTCAGGCATTAAGATACGTTTAAGGCATGGATGATTATCATAAGAGATTCCAAATATATCATAAGATTATCGTTCTTGAAAATCAGCACTTCTCCAAATCCAGAAAGCAGATGGAATTCTAGGATTATTCCTTGACACAAATACATTTATACATACTTCTTCTGGATTATACATTTCCAACAACAAAATTTTAACTAAGGCAGTACTTAGCTCTAAAGGGTGGGTAGGCAACCCTAAATGTCAATTCTGTCAGGAATATGAAAATGCTGATCATTTGTTTTTGAATTGCAGGTTAGCGCAGCATCTCTGGTTCTGGATGGGTCGTAGTCAACTATACTTTCGGCTATGGCATACCATTAGTGATATCATTGATTTTTCCTTCACTTTAGATAAATCTGAGCAAACCGCTTTCCTCATGGCCTTTAGTGCATTCTGCTGGACCATTTGGAAATTGCGCAATGAATTGTGTTTTCAAAATTGTAGTAAGAAATCATTTCGATCTATGGTACTTATGGTTGTTGCTTTACTCAATTATTGGACAGGTTTGATCAAACGCCAATCCAGAGAGATTGTTCTCAGCTGGTTGCCGGAAAATATTGATGAGATTCCGCTCCAAATCTTAGCACCTGACGATCTTCAGCTGATAGAGCTACCCCAGCAGCAGGAAGACTTTTCAGAGACATCTCACACCACTAATTAGAGTCTAGATATTATATTTTATCTTAAGTAGTGTTTATTTTGCTACTACGTTTTTTTCCCTACTTGCTGGTTGTTTTGGCTATTATATTCTATGGTTTTGTTTTGGTTATTGGACTATATACTTTTGGTTATGTTTGCTGTACAAACTGTTCTGATTGGTTTCATAATGAAACGGGCTTTTAGCCTTTTATCAAAAAAAAAAAATATATCATATTGTATTCTTGTAATATGATATAGGCTGCCTAAAAAGTAAAAAAAAACCCTGGTGCTACATCATAAACACACTGAGAGTGTAAATAATTGTAACCATATACAAATTTCACTAACACTGGGAACTAAAGCATACAAATTTCTCCTCAATTTTTATTACTGACAAGGAATAGATGGTGTAGAATACAAAAGGTACCATTTGATTAGATACTGGAGCTGGCCCTTGCGGTATCGCTTCTTGCGAATGGCCTCAATTTCATAGAAACCCTCATCTAGCTTCTGCTTCCCATTAGCTTCTCCTACCACTTTACCACCATTCCCCGCTTCTTCAACGCCATTCTCTTCCCCTTCTTCATAAGAACCTCCTTCGCCTCCATCTCCTTCGACCACTTCCTCTTCCTCTTCTCCTTCCTCCTCTCCTCCCTCCTCGCCTTCGTCTTCTTCAGCTTCTTGTAAAGGAGATTCCTCCTGCCCCTTCACCTCTTCGTCCAGCTGATGATCACGATCGGAAGCTGAATGCTCACCAGCTGCTACTTCGTCGGAAATGGGGGATGAGGATGCCGCCTCCGCCTTCTTTCTTCCTCCAAGTACCATCTCTCTCTCTCTACAAGGAATTGATTTGATTTGGGGGTGGAGTGAACTCTCGAAGCCGAACGGACAGATATATCACGCAAAAGACACGGTGTCCGCGTGTCACTTTTTTTTCTACCTGTACTGATCGTTCTCCGAGCGGACCAATAGATGTGTCAATTGAACCCGTCTGACCTAATTATCGGATTCGTTCCGTATCCCATTAAAACGGATTGAAATAAAGAAATTTCCCGCTGATTATTAGGTAAATATTCAAAATTTCAAATAATATTTTTTATCAGATGAAAACGTATAAAATTTAACTCGTATATGTTATTCTATTACAATTCGATGAATATAAAATTGCATATATATATAAGAATTTTACTTATTTATTTAATTGTACAATATTTATAATGATAACAAAATCGATTTATATAGCATTCTTTATGATATTATTACTTAACTAGTAATTGATATATCTTTTCTAATAGCTTAGACCAACAACAAATGTGTATATATATTTTTTATTATATTGTATGGTTTAATGTATATGTTGTCGTATATCTTGACATATAATTAATAACTTATTTGATAATTATTTTTTATTTGTTAGTTATCCGTTAATATTAGATATATAAGAATAAAATACAAATAAAGTTAATTTTAACAAAAAAAAAGATAAATAAATATAATTTTGATGGATACATATATATTAAAGTACATCCACTTTATTCATGTCTTATTTATTGACACTTCTACAAATTGTTGAAATATATTCACTCATATCTCTTCGTTAATAAAAGTATGCTTAAGACTGCCTGCTAATGAGCATGGCTAGATTCAGACTCGGCTTGGCTCAATGAGAGAAGCATAACGGCTCGGCTCCAGCTCGACTCAGTTTTGAAAGAAAAAACCCAGCTCAATTCGGCTCGGCTCATGAGTACTCTATAATGATTCTTCTCATCAGTTTGACATAATTTTACAAAGTTAGATAGAGCAACAAAAAAACACTCTAAACATTATCAGCATAAACAACATTCTTTAAAGGGCGCTATTAAAAATAACTAGTGTGTGTGTGTATGTATGTGTATGCATCTGTATGTATGTATCTATATATGTATGTATATATTTACTGGAGATGTACCTCTTGAGGACACTTATCAAAATATGATGGAACTTTTTATATTACACTTTGTACATTGTAATTCATGATTCAGTAATCAACAAATTTACATAAATTTTCTTAATTTATCAAAACCTTTTGGATACAATCTTCAGTCAAATTTAATATCTATATCAACACAACATAAAACATAGAAAACAATATATTGTTATTAGAGAAAGTGTATCGTAACATTGAAATTTATTATCCATTAAACAAAAAATACAATACTCTAACACACATATATTTTTTAAAATAATATGTGAAGAAGAATAAGCCAGTACCAATTTACCAAATAGTTAGAGAGAAAGTTTAAGTTAACTTAAACACAAGCAACACTTTGAACTCATTGGCTCATTGCCTCATGAGTCAGCTCGGCTCGAATTCGGATTTGATTGAGTGATAAAATATGAGCCGAGTCGACTTTGGACTTTATTTAGTTTAGAGTCTAGTTCGATATAATTTATGAGTTGTTTAACTCATTAGCTCATGAACCGGCTCGACTCATCAGCAAGCGTTATTAATTTATAATTTGATTCTCTCTCAATAGTTCACAAATTTTTTTGGCAATTATTGCTCGGATTCTTCACTGTTTGCATAAATCATTAACACAAAAATCTCAATTTTATAATAATAATTATTATTCACATGACTCATTTTTATATTGGATTATGATTATTGATGAGTCAAAGAATTTCGTTCACTTTCGCCTAGCTTTTAGTGGATACTAATCCACCCGAAACTTTTTTTAGTTACCGTTTCATAAAAAAAAAAAATAGTTGACATATTTTTTTTCTTTAATTTCATTTTTACCTAATACACAAGTATTATCTGCATACTCTCAAAAAACACCACGCTCTTTGCTTTCTTTTTTGTTTCATTTAAAAGCTATAATTTTCTTTGTTGGGAGTACTAATTAATTTTGATTAGTGGGATCCACACTCTTTTTATAAAAATATTCCGTTCAAGGTATGTGTTTTGAAAACTTATATCTGGAACCAAACACTCTTGTCTTTGATATGTATTTAAATATATATATATATATATATATATATATATATATATATGAGTAGAACTAGGGTGCTCCTAAGTTCACCCAACCTCTTGTGAACTTGACTCTAAAATATATCGAATTGACTTTAAACGATGAATCCAAACCGTTGAAACCCTTCTACCTAATGAGTGATGTGTCTACATGTGAAAATTTTAAAGTTTCGAATTAATTTAATATAGAGTCAAGTGGTCAAAAGTTTAAGGTTTATAAATTATTTTAATACATTCATTTTTTGGACTCCTTTGACCACTTGACTCTATATTAAATTAATTCGAAGCTTTAAAATTTTCACATGTAGACACATCAATTATTAGGTAGAAGGATTTCAACGGTTTGGATTCATCATTTAAAGTCGATTCAATATATTTTAGAGTCAAGTTCACAAGAGGTTGGGTGAACCTAGGAGCACCCTAGTTCTACTCTATATATATATATATATTTTTTTTTTTTTTGTTCAAAAGAGTAAATCCAAAAAGAGTGGGACCCCAAAAAATAGTAAATTATTTTGAACGAAAAAAAATCAAAGAGGGGTACACAAATGATATATGTGCACTAACAAAGGGTTCGCATATAATAACCGTGTGCACTTTGATGGTGCGCAGATAATACCTGCATCTCAGGTAAAAGAACTTTTTTCAAAAAGAAATGTCAACTCAACATAATTTTTTTATTTAAATGGTAACTAAATGAAATTCAGACTTAACACTTGTCCAATTTCTCTTATGTCTGTTATATTTAAATATTTAAAAAGCTCCGGGTTTGCTACAAATTTATGATTTGGTTTCTCTCTCAATGCATACATATATGAATTTAATTTCGTTGTGATTGGCATAATAATATGTGAAAAGATGAGAAAATTTAATCTGTTGTGTTTTCAAAGTTCAAATAATTGATCTGAAGTTCTCAACATGTTCTCTATATTAAAAATGCCAAAATTTTTATTTATACCATATTAAAAAAAATAAACCAAATAACCACTGCTTTTGAATAATTAAAAAAATAACACGTTCGCCAGTTGAATTGGCAGACAAAAAATGGAGGGTCTGCCAATTCAATTGGCGGACAATTTTTTTTTTCTTTGCTTTAATTACCTCTGCTAAAAAAAAGTATGTCCGCCAAATGAAATGGTAGACATATTTTTTTTTTCCTTCCTCCACACCATGAATTTGTGTGTGTGTGTGTGTGTGTGTGTGTGTGTGTGTGTGTGTATGCCAAATGAAATGGCGGACCCCCAGACAGGATCCGCCAATTCAATTGGCGGACATGGTAGAAATTGAATTTTTATTATAGTATACATAAAAATTCAGGTTAAAATTGTGCTTGAAGACCAAACTTTACATTTTGTTTTTAAATTGTTTACTTTTGTTTTAGAATTTTTGAAAATAAATCTTAAAAACAATTATTTTAAAAATCCTAAAATAAAAATAAACAATTTAAAAAAAAATGTAAGATGTGGTATCCAAACACATCTAGAGAACATATTAAGCTCATATCAACTTTTTGTATTTGAGAAATGCAAAAACCATTTTGTTGGACAAAGGCATTTATCCAAGTACTTGGAGCTAGCCAAACTCTATTTATCAATTATTTAGATACAACATAATTTTTATCCTTACCCTTACTAATAAGTTAAAGAAAAAAATTTCTTTACCGTACGCATATGCGTTAAGACAATGATAAATTTTTTTATCTATACGCGGATGAATTAAACAGATAAAAAAGTTTCGTTGACACTCAATGCTTGAACATAGAATAAATCCTAATAATTTACAATTCTGCCTACACTAAATATTTTTAGGGTGTATGTAGATCACCCAAAAATAGAGCTAACCCAAGATTAGCTCCACTATTGTTAAACTTTACGGCGATCCAAATATAAATTAGCAAATTGAATTAGCTCAAGAATAATTCTATTCTACTAACTCATATCAGTGTAATTGGAATTTAATGCACACTAAATACTTGGTGTAATTGGAATTGAATGAAATTGTACCCTATTCCATGCATGTGCTGTACATGCCATGCATAGGTTCCTAAAACCAAAAGAGATCCCCTATTCTAAATGAGTAGAACTAGGGTGCTCCTAGGATAGGAGTACCAAGTCCCTTAGTACTCTTAACTCTAAAATTTATCGGATTAACTTCGAACGACGAATCCAAACTGTTGAAATCATTCTACCTTACGAATGATGCGTCTACATGTAAAAAATTTAAAGTTTCGAATTAATTTAGTATAAAGTCAAGTGGTCAAAAGGCTTCCAAAAAATGAATGCATTAAAATTAATTTAGAATCCTTCTAATTTTGACTACTTGACCTTATACTAAATTAATTCGAAACTTTAAAATTTTCACATGTAGACGCTTCACTCGCAAAGTAGAAGGATTTCAACGGTTAATTTGGATTCGTAGTTAATCCGATAGATTTTAGAGTCTAGAGTACAAATGAGCTTGATACTCCTAGAACCCTAGTTCTACTCATTCTGAATATATGTGATAGTCCAAGTGTTTGTATAAAGAAGTACATAAACACCTTTTCATTTCTTGCTTTTTTAATTATCATGTATGCCTTGCAAACAAGTGACACAATTAATGTGTCAGATTTTATTTCCTAAAATCAATTTTAATTTACTTAGGTAAAGTTTGTAGATTATAAGCTGATTTTATTAACATTTTTTGTTTTTGAATTATAGGCGTCCTCATCATAACTCAATTACAAGAGAAAAGGAAAATAAAAGATTAAAAAGCCCAATAAAAGGTAGCCAATATAATAAAAATAACATATTAATTAAATAAAAGGTACCTAAACCGTTTATTTCACCTTCTTTTTTCTGTATGCATCACTAGAGCAAACTAGTATATATATCCGTATCCATTATTTAATAAAATATACAACTTATATATCCGTATATATAAATTTTTTTGGATTCATATACAGATACGGATTAGATATAATTTAATTTGTCTTAATACCTAATTAGCGATCCTCTTGTGCTTTGTTTTATTAACATTTTTAGTAGAACCATATATAATAATATACCAAAATCGATCATAACCAAGCCCATTACATAGCTAACTTGGCTATGAATATACTCTATTATCCAAAATAATACATAATTCCCGGTCATAACCATGTTTTTCCAATTTAAAATATAATTGTGCACATATTTAACATATATACATATAGCTAATTAACTTGACCCTGCACACATTTATTTAGGAAACTTAACTAACAGATATATACATATAGCTAATATATATTATTTAATATAACACAGAATTCTTCGCAATAACCATCAGTTTAATTATTTTAAAAAAGAAAACAAGAGCTAGAATGCATATGCAGCCACTAGCTCATACGATCACATATAAAATAGGCATAAAGCATGTTACTTTCTAGGTATCTTTAAATCAAAAGAAGCAAAACCTGAACTTGACTACATATGTTAATTAGCAAAACAAGAGATCGAAGGGCCGGGGAGCAATGCAGATTTGGTAGTCTCTCATGTACCAGGGGTATAGCGAAGGTGTTTCTCATAAAAATCAATTAGCTGCCACAAAACAGTCTTTTTAAGATTAAAAAAAGATAGAATTGGTGTAAAAGTAATAACAGTGAAATGAGTTCTATGCTCTTTTACCAGTAATGGGTTGGTGACCCTCAACTCCCTGTTGTTGACAAGCACTTGGGTTCCATCAGACCTGTATGAGAAAAACAAATATATTTTGTATTGATCATATAAAGTATATATATATTTACTACGACTGATTTTTTTTTAAGGAAAGTTGGGTTGAGCCTTCTGCATCTAACTATTTTTTAAGAAAAAAATGAAAGGCAAGCTTCTTTCTTTAAATATTCATAAACATGTAACTCCCATACTATACATGCAACTGATATTTTACTTGCTACTAAACAATAGTTTACTATTTGCATCATAGTACAAGCATTTTCTGTGAACATACAAGGGATATATAAGCAATATATTACAAATGACAAAAGTACTATATGAGACTAATTAATTCGAGCAGAAGCAAGCACCAACATAATTGTTGTTCTCTAATATGAAATTAATTTGTAGGTTTATACTATTAAGTTATTTTACAGATTGCTTAAAACGATATGCTTTAATGCAAGGTAAACTCAAAGGAATATTTTAAATATATATAATTTGACAAATAATCTTTTGCCCATTGATATATTCTCATCCTTGTTAGATAATAAGTACTATTATCATTGAGTCGGTTATCATGATATGATTGTCAAAATTTTAATTATCAATACGCTTATATTTCCAACACTTACCATCTTTAGTTGAATATTTAAACTTTACAATTTACAAAATATTAGGTAAAATTACCATACTTATTGTATGAGCAGATAATGTCCGAACTAATGCCGCTATCTGCTATGAAAAATACTCGACTGCTATCCGATATTTAAACATTTGAAGGATATGACTATATATTTGAAGGGAAAGAAACCTGAGAGCTTTGAAAGTGATACATGCATGAGAAATGTTGTTGGTGCCAGGAGAAGAAGTGGCAAAGAGCTGCACGTGTACCGGCTTCAAGATTTCTGTGATGTGAAGTTCCTCTGGAGCCGTTTTACTGTTACTACCGATAGTAGTATCAGTAGCAACAGCAGATGCTGTAATAGCCTCTGTTGAATCCGCAAGTTCAACATTCGTTACTTTCTTCGCCAGCTTGTCGGGATGAACAAATCTTGTGACACGTCCCTAAAATTTGAAATTCATCTACTAAGTGAATTGGAAATAACATTCGAAAACTAAATAAAAAGAGTAAAAATTTGTACATGGAATCAAGTATTACCGCTTTCCTTCTCGCAGCACCAGTAAGTCGTTTGCCTTCTTTTTTGCTCTGAGTTTCAAAGTCAGAGTACAAATAGCCCATGGGACCCACAGGAGGAACCTCGCTATGTGCTTCTATATTTGCTTTGCCATTCGGGAGGAAAATTGCCATGGCGGCAGCGCCGACCCCTGCTTTTGCTTCCTCTTTATCTCGCCATTTTTGAACATAGTCTTGCATGACAAAGTTTGTGTCTCTCTCCTTGTTCATCTCCTCAACCCCCTGTGCCGATAAATAGATACTTAATTAGTTGCTCTTCGTTTGTTTTGGTTAGAGGATCGATGAAACAAAATCTTTAATTTGTAGGAATAAACGAGTCAATACAATTATTTCCTCACATGACATTGTTAAAGTAGGGTTAATTGGTCAAAGTTGGAAACACCCGTTCTATGGACTAAATAAATGGAAATGACATTAATTATATCCCATGAACATGTTTTAATTACTTTTGGCGAGGGCATAGTCACAGCCTCATCTCCAGTGATTTTTTCCTTTCCATTCTCATTTTTCAACTTGTACTTTTCTTTCTTATACACACTATTGACGTTTCTTTCAGGATTGCGTCGAACATGGATGTCTCTCTCTATCGTTAGGCCCCGCCCGCTGCTCTTTTTCATGTCTCTCTCTCCTCCAGCAGGATTTATTGCACCTTCTCCACAATCTTCAGTCTGTATCAAGCGCTTCATTTTGGACAATGCACTCTTGCTCTTGCGCTTTTGTAAACTTGAGTATACAAATTAAAGAATATATATCAGTATATACTAGTTTAATTAGTAGAGAGAGAGAGAGAAAGAGATGAATGATACCTATGCTCTAAAGCCTCTAACATGTCAGTACAATATTTGATGTTATCATACGGCTCCCATGTATTATCAGTCTCCGGGTAGTTACTCCTAAACAATGAAATAAATAACTTAATGAAAAACAACTCAAAAATAAAATGAAGTTGTTTTTAGTCTTGTAGCAATAGATATGACCAACCTAATGAGATTGTTCTAATACGTTGTAAAGAATCCCAAAATTATTCAGGTTATGACCCAGATTTAGAAATACATGCTGAGAATAACTAGATGCTTAATTTTCAACAAGTTGCATGGCTTTAATTTTGTTGGCACTATAAACTGGAATACATACTATATATTTCTCCTCTAATTAATTATCTATTAGAAATGAAAGTGTTTACGAAAAACGTTGTTCGCGTAAAAGGCTGTTCAATTGATACAAGTCAGAAGGCATACCTATCCAAGTTTTACTAAAAGAAAATAGTACCAATGAAACATTCTATTTTATCTCCAGTTTCATCCATTTTTTGTTGAAAATCAAACAAAACGATCGACCTCGCAAACGATCGCAAGTTTCTTTTGCGAGATAGTTTTGTTTGATTTTTAACAAAACTGAATGAAACTAAATAAAAGCAAAAGTTTCCTAAACTTACAAACAGAACCTAACCAAATGAAACCGGATATTTTCACTGTTTTAAACCAAACTAGGTTTGGTTCAGTCACAAACCAAATTGAGTTTCCTAAACCAAATTGATATTATTCATGCACAACATGCAAAATTTGATCTTCCACATAAATGCTCAATAGCGCTCAAATCACACAAGAGTTCCTCAAATCCGACGTAGGTTCAACACCACTAGAAATATTCTCGGTTATTATATATGAAAAGCATGTATATTCAATGTATAACATCAGAATAAAAAAAGAGATACAAATTTATCCTCGATTCTATGATCAATAATTAATATGAATTATATGACATAGAAAAAAAAAAAAAAGAAGGAAGAACCATTTGATGAGGTACTGCAGCTGGCCGTTGTGGTTTCGTTTCTTGCGAATTGCCTCGACTTCATAGAATTCCTCATCTAGCTTCTGCATAACCTCAGACGTCTCTCCTTTCACAGCTTGCTCACCATTCTCTTCTACTTCATCTTCTTTGTTGTGTTCTCCATAATCAATATCTTCCTCTTCTCCTTTCTTCAGCTTGTCCTCCTCGCCTTTGTTTTGTTTGCATAGTTGAGAAAGAGATTTCTCATGTGCCTTTACCTCTTTGTTGTGTTGAGGATAACATGAAGGTGACTTCATAACGACTGCTAGTCCGTCGGAAATATAAGACAAGGATGACACCTTTCTGCCTCCGCCTTCCATCTCTCTCTCTCTTATTGAAAGGAATTGCAATTTGAGCAAAGGACTTAGTCTATTTGGTTTGAGGATGAAATGAAACGGATATATAGATTTGTCACTATACTCTACTATTAATTAATTTCAAGCTGTTCAAATACATTCCCTCTTGATTTACTAATCATATATTCTTATTATTTCTTATTTTTAATATATTTGTGAGCATATATATATATAGAGAGAGAGAGAGAGAGATTGGCTAATATCAAATCGGCTGTTCCTGAGGTTCCGTGCAACCAAGTCGTTTTTCAATTTTCGAAGTCCAAAAAGTTGATCCAAACCATTAGATGTGATCTCTATATTAAAATGACTTGGAGACCATTTTTATATTTTTTGAAATTTTTTTACTATTTATTAAGCCACTTTAAAAATTGCTGAACAAACAGTGACTTCTAGTTTTACTGTCTGGTTAGGCCACCGTTGACTTTTAGTAACAAAATTTCAAAAAATATAAAATTTGGTCTCCAAGCACATTTTAATATAGAGATCACATCTAACGTTTGAATCGACTTTTTAAACTTTGAAAATTAAAAACTAATTTGGTTACACGAGATCTCAGAAACAATTGATTTGATATTAACCAACCCCCCTCTCTATATATATATATATCTCTGCATTTATTTCAAATACATCCCCTCTTTTTTTTTTTCTTAAATAATAAAGATTTGGTTCCAAGCTAGATTTGTTAAACGTTGTCAGAACTTGGCTCATTGTACGAGCTAGCTCAGGATATTTTGTGGCAATTAATGTTCAAATTCTTTATTTACATGCAATTTTTCTGTCCATTTCACCATCTTGAACTTAATATATAATGGTTTGGTTAGAAACTTAGAACCTGTTAATACACGGTTGATATTTTATAAGTAATTATTGATTAATATTTGTTAGTATAAGTTCATTTAAGTATAAATATTTATACAATAGAAAGGATGATACATAATTAATAACTTGAGAATTGATAGTGGTTTGCAATGGTTGGTGACATTTCCATGATTTTTAATATATTATTATTTGTTCGTGCTAAATATTCTTCAAAAAATTCTTCACTATTTAATAATACAAACTTAAAATGTTCACTTAATATTTTAAACCGCCACATAAGGTTTATAACCTTATAACCTTCTCCAAGTGCATATACGGATCATTTTATGTATTATTCCCTAATTAATAATGAATCTGCTTCTTATTCTCTCTCTCTCTCTCTCTCTATATATATAATTATAGATATATAAATATAAAATTACAATTTTACCATCAAATTTGATTTTATATACTTCTCTAAATGCATTGCAACATATCAAGTTAATTATTTTTGCATTGATGAACATTAAAATATGTACGGTACGTAGCTCGTGTTTTTCAAAATGAAGCTCCAGGGGCGCTAGGTAAGCTTATCAAGAGGTGGCTAAGCCATCTCCAACATTTTCAAATTTTTTTATCAAGTATATAAAAGTTAAACTGAATTTTTTATTTTATATGTATTAGCCACCCTATGATAATACAACAAAATTAAAGAGTTTGAATGTAAGATGGCATATTTTTTCATTTGCTAATTTGTTCAATAATAAAAAAAAAAACTAAAAAAGGAAAAAAAGAAGAAAAGAAACCGTGCCTATTACAGTACTGTCTTCATTAAGCATTTTGGAGAGGTCACCTTAACCATTTTAGAAGGCATTGTTGATTGTTACCAGAAAAAAAGAATATCATTGGAGAGAAAAAAAGAAAGTGATTGAAAGGTTTTCTGAAGAGAAAAAAAAAAATCAAAATCATAAATGTGAAATTTAAATTGTTGTCAAGGACGTGACATAGTTTTTTTGAAATTGAGGTTTGTTTTTTGTATCAACCATTTACAAATTATTAAATTGTTGTACATTATAATTTTAGATAAAGATTAATTTTAATATTTATTTTCATACTAGATTGTCTTTTATATTTTTGTAAAAAAAATATGATAAAATAATTTGTGTATCGAATTATATAGATTATTTAAATTTGTGTATATAATTTGAATTCAGGTAAAATTATTTCTAAAATAATGACCTTAGACTTTTATTGTAAGGTAAATGAAAGTAAATAGTGAATTAGATTGAAGAATCATATTATCTTGTGTTATATAGGTTTTTTTTATTAAAATAATTTTTAAATATGATATTTATCGGTTAGCCCCATTTATAGTCTAAGTTAAGTCCCGCCCCTGCAAATTAGCTCAATCAAGTATCATAATATTTACTGTACACGCATAGAGGGAGAAATATTCCGACTTATATGGAAACAAATCTGCTGCATGCGATTCTTTGGAATCGCAGGGTTCCTGCTTGTCCAAATCAAACCATTCATTTATTTCAAGATTCGTACGTAAAAATCAACTGTTTTGAGATTCGTGCATTTCAAAAAAATAAATGGTTTGATTTGGACAAGCAGATTTATTTTTCACTTATATATATTAGTTTTATTTTGCTGTTGCGGTGTTGTGGGTGAATATTTTGACAGAGCAGTTTTTAATTCATACATCGAACTAGTCATACACACACACACAGCGTTATTTTAACTCTATTATTAGTGTGCTGCATGAATTAAAAGCTGTGTTATCAAGATATTTAGCCGTTCTGGTTCATTGGATGTAAACATAATTAGTTTCTCTCCGTTACAATAAAAAGAAAGTTTTTTTTGGTTTGTTTTTAATGGAAAAGGGGCTCCCATCCACTTTTGTTTTTACTGGAATTGAGGAAGTTACTAGTCTAACAGCATTAGATTAGTGTAATGAGAAATATAAAAAAAAAAATTAAAAACGGTAAAGAGAAATAATTCTGGAGACCCAAAAATATGTTTGTCTTATGAATGATCCTCATATATTAATATTGTTGTTAGAGTGATAAAATTTGATTCGATCTGAATGATTTGTTCAATTTAATTAATTTGACATGAATTTGATTAGGTCTGATTTTTTCTCTCTTAAAGTTAAACTGATTCGAATTTGAAGATGATTCGAGACTCAAAATCTCAAACATGATTTAAACTTATAAAACGATCCAAATTAAATCTGATCCGACTCAATTCGTCCCGACAATTCTTCAAATTCAAATGGATTTGATTCAACCTGAACATGAATTGATCTATATATATAATTAACAAATCTCACTCAACTGGAGTTACACATTATTTCTTATTTGGATTTAGACATAATTAGTTTCTCTTGTTGAATTGACCTTACACATAACTACTGTTACAACTTTCTTAAAAAAAACTACAGTTACAACAAAAAAGTTTTTTTGTTTTGTTTTTTGTTTGGAAAACAAGGGGCTCCGGCCCATTTTTTTTTTGTTTGATTGAAACTGAAGAAGTCACCAATGTAACAGTGCAAACGGGTCGGATATCCGATATTCGAATATACGTGCGGATATGGATATGGATATGGTTTTAAATTTTAATTATCCGTATTCGAATAGTTGATATATACTATATTATAGTTTAATATATATTATGAAAAAAATTATGTTTAAAAACTTTGATAATAAAAGAGAGAAATAAAAATGAAATTGTATTAATTATCTCTTTGATTACAACTATGCTCTACATATAGAGTCGTGTCTAATTACAATTTTGCCACTAACAATCTCTTAACAACTCTAATAATATTTCTAACATTCTTTTAACAACTTCACTAATTGTAACTAACTCTATTAATGTTATTCACTATTATAAAAAACAGATATCGGTATCCGTATTCGTCTAATATCCGATCCGTATCCATATCCAAAAAATAAAAGTAGGTACATATATGATTTTATCACTATCCAATTCTTTTGCACCCCTAGTGTACATACAGAAATAGTTAAAATACATAGTGGTTGTGACTATGGAATTAGAGCGTGATTATGCCTCTACGATAATTTTGTTTTTGTTTTTGGGCTTTTGCTTCTTTGATCTTTCTGAGTGTTTTGTGCTTGTATGATCTGAAGAGCCAGTTGCGGATAAATGCACACATCGCTCCTAAAAATTCCTTTGTACCTTCAACATTTAAGTTACAATTTTTTATGCTACTCTCTTAAATTAATATACGGTTAATTGTGTTATTTATCATTATATGATTAAGTATTTATTTATGTTCAGAACTTTTTAATGCAAAATATTTATTTAAAAAGTAGTTCTATCTTCAACATATAGATTTTTTTTTCAGGACGAAGTCCGAAAAGTAATCCTAGTCATTCATAAATAAACTAATAATGGTGTGTATTGATAATTTGAAGGTGAGGTAAAATCATAAGGTCACAAATACAATTAATCTTAAATCTTCTAAGAGAATCCAAATATTCAAATTATCCGAATTTCTTTTTCTTTTTGTTCACGTCCTTGAACAGTTATATCCTTTGTTACCTATTATCAATATCAAATAATATATACTATTTTGTTTTCAATTTTAGTAGTTTAGGTTTTCAATTTATCTTACCAAAATACTTGTGTTCTACTTGCATATATGTTAGCATCAGTTAATTATATGTTTCATAAATGTATTCAAATTAATATTTGTCAATTATCTGTTTCGTTTAGATGACAATTTGGTTTTGTATTTTGATATACATTTAAAATCTGCATCCATAATTGCCCAAAGAAATACTAGCATAGATATAATTTAAGCAGTCCCTCTCTGGATCCATTAATCCATTTCGTTTAAATCCCTTAAGACTCAACAAAAACATGATTAGACATCATTTGTATTCTCATAATTAGAGAGTCAAGGATAGAGGCAATCCAATATGCACATTGATCCCAACCCTTTTCTACAAGAATTAAAAATTTGAATTCCAGAAAGAAATACGTACGTTGAACTTTTTATTTTTAGAAAAATACATTCACATCAAGAAATAAAACTTTTTGAGTTCGTTATGTACCAAATTAAGCTGTAAAATCAACGATTTACTGTGATGAATTTGCACATCTGATATTGTACAAAACTAAAAAAAAAAAAATGATTTTTGACATCACTTTAAAAATAAAGCAAGATCAATTGGTCATATTTATTATTTGAAATATAAATTTTCAATTATTAAGAAAAAATGCAAAATTAACTTTGGATAATCATAGGATTCCGAAAAGATGAAGTAAAAGAAAGAAAAAAAATTCTGTCATAAACATTCAATACCAAAAGCAAGACGTTAGCAAAAATAAAATAAACTAAAAAAGAAAAAGAAAAAGAAAAAGAGAGACCACATATAGACACGCCTCCTAAAGATAAAGAAAAATTAGTTGCCTAGAGCAACCTATTAGAGGTACAAAATCATTTCTCTGTTCCATTGCATGGTCGTAGCAATTCTATTCTGTTCTATTTTCTACTCTATTCTATTCAGGAGATGAGACGGTATACATTTCTCGCGAGGTGGAGGTGGGTTCCTCCTCTTCTATTTCATTCTCCTCCCCCTCAGAATTTGTGCCAAAATTCAAATCCATCTCATTCATCTCCTGTCTTACAAACTGGCCCCTAACCCTCGGCCTCGTCTCTGCCAACTTCTTTCTATTAATATACCTTATCTTCTTATCAAAACACCTCTCCTTTCTTTTTTGCCTAAATTTAACTAATGCTGCTGCCCGTCTTTCTGTCTGGCTGCTTTTAGTGGCATCTGGCACAACAGTGCCAGCGGCATTGCCAGAATCAGCTGACATTCCAGACCACATCTGATTATTTTGTGGCACCATGTGACCTGCTTGTAATCCCATACTGAGATTAGGGTTGTAATGAAATGGTGATAGTCCCATTGTGTTGTGCAAATGTGGGTGGCCATATTGAAACATGTTGTATTGATGGCCTCCTTGAAAAATTTGCATGTTTTGAGGCATGCCATTCAAATTTACATTCATGCCCCCATGATCTACCATACCAGGATAGTACATTGGCATATGGTACATTGGAACCTGCTGTACCTCATTACTTGAGGAATCAGGTTGCGTCATTGTAGCAGATGATGAGCCAACAGTCATGCGGGTATTTTGGTCATAAAAGGTGCTTTCTTGTACCTCTCTGCTGCTGCTACATCTGTTGGAGTTTGGCTCAGTCACCATGGTGGTCATATTGAGGTGGTCTGGTGATTCTGATTGAATGGCAGTGTGGCCTGATTGATGACTACGTTCTAAAATTTGCTGAATGGTTGATGAGTTAGATCTGACATACGCCAAAAATGCCGACGACTGACCAACTTTAAGATCAGTTTTTCCTGTAAATGCTGTCCACAAAAAAATTGTATTTAGAATTCCAGATATAAAAACCAGTTTTGTACTCGGCTAGAAAGACAAAAGGTGCATTGCCTGTTTGGATCACCTAATAGACAATGTGTACTTGCTTTCTTGCGGGAAATAGCATGAAGTATCAAATGAAAGAAAAATAGAAAGTAGACTTACGTGCTAGGTCATCACTTTTTCTGTGCTCTGATGTATCCTTGCACACAAGACCACCAGGCGAGACAATACACTACAATTATATATAACAGGTAACTACATTAATAGAAAGAACTGCAGCTATTCAATATAAACATATTAATAAAAAGAACTGTCAGTTATTTAATAGACTCCAGCAATCAATGATTCGACAAAAACATAACACAACTGAGCATATGAATATATTAATATCTATGTACCTCATAATCAGGTTGGTTCGTGATGCTGATTTCTAGATTAGCATTATCTTTGGTAGCAGCAGTGGCAGTAGTTGTATCATCAGACAGAAGAGTTGTGCTGTTTGTGTTGGCATCGCTGGGATCTGACAATTCATGGGTGAAAATATCCTTCTCAGAAAGACCCAGCATGCGGCGCCTTCGCCACATGTGTGTCCATAGGTTCAACAACTCATTTGTCCTCAATGGTTTGACCAGATAGTCTGCTGCACCCAGCCTTAGACATTTCACCACCACTGACACCTCATCTAGCGCTGACATCACTGCGACAAAATATCTATTAGATTAGCAATCAAAAGCATTAGATTGGGGGATAGGTGGAGGGAGGGGGTGATGAGCACTTACTGATGATAGGGATGCGGGTGAGGTTCTTATTGCGGGCAATGTACTTGAGCATCTTAAAGCCCTTGGCAAAAGGTAGGTCAACCTCTGCTAATATTATGTCTATCTCATCAGCTTGCCTGTTCAACACATCAATTACCTGCCTTGCAGACTTCACACTTGTCACTGCATCTCCATAACAATTAAATTGATCAAGTTATGATGCAGTTAGTGTTAAATTTATCTAGAACTATGTGCATCGGTATACTGACAGCTACTGTGGACCAGGTTAAAAAAAAAACGTTTTGTTTAACATTATTGTCATCCTTATGGTAATTTACATCTATTTAATTTTCAATATTTGCACTGATGAGTGAGTATACCTACCTCCTTTTTCCCTCTGCACATTTCCTAATTTATGCTTTACCTCCTCTTTTGTATCAATTTTGGTCACTCCAATGAGGTCGCACATCAAAACCCTATATCAAAACTATTTGGAGCTTTACACCAAAAGTGCTTATCCTTTACTCTCCATCACCACCAGGATATTGTCTAAATAAAGTATCTTTTTAAAACATTCTCAGATAATTTGTTGAAATTAAGCACTTAAGCTCTAATTGGGTCCCAACTGCAAAGTTGCACCTGATGAAGGCATGATTGCAATGATTCTCGATATCAAATTGAACATTATTTATACTGGCATACAACTAAGGGTCAATTGAAGTAGAATTGTCTACTATTTAGTGCTCATTTATGCTAAGTTTTCCTAAATTAAAATTTGGTACACAAATTGAGGCCTTTGGATTGGGAGATTATCTTCAGAGCTCATGTTATGTTTTTTTGTTGAAGGATAGCAGGCAAATTGCCAACCAACAATTGGGTTCTTGGCGAATTAGAATCCAGGTTATATTGCATGGTAGGTTTATTACATGGTTCGCAAGATCGGAATCGGAATCGGGATCAGTCACTTGACCGTGAAATCGGAATCGGATGAATCAGTCGGAATCAGCCGAATCGGATCGGAAATTCAGATTTTTATCGCAGAAGCTTGTTTTGTACTAAAAATAGGGGAAAAATTGAAAACAAATTAATTTGTCAAAAAATAATGTTAAGACAAAAGATTACATTAAAATAATCCACTTATTATAATCTACTTATATTCAATTTTTTAGTAATGCAATAAAAAAAAACATGGTCCGGAGCTCAAGTTATCTAGTCCCACAAGGAAAGCACATAAGAGTACAGACATTTATATACTAGCAACTTTCGATCTAATAGAACTGTGTTTGTTGGGTTTCCACTGTTAAGTGGTTATTATGGGCTGAAATAATATATTAGAGAATCAGCTCACATTTTCAGAAACAGTCGAACCCGGTGAAGACTCACTTGTCTCGGCCAAGTCAACCAGGTTTTTCGCTGAAAGCTTGCATACCGCATAACTTGGTCTAAAATCGGTTCAACTTCAACCGATTCCGGTCCGACTTGGCCGTTTCCGATCTGATTCTGCTGGTTTTGCAGATCATGACTTTATTACAAGATTGAAATTAGTTAGGGAAAACATATTTAACATGAAAATTTTCAACTGTAGTTCTTATCAAGGATCTCTTCAGGATTTTGTCAGAAGGAATCAACAAAGGGTGTAGGGAGAATGATGGAGGTTATACCAATACAAAGACTGGTAATGAGGAAGAAACTCGTGGACTTGTGAAAATAAACTGTTGAAAATGCTTTGTCAATTCAAGTATTAAACTGGTCACCATTCAGTATCAACATGAGATGGATATTTCTGCTTGGAATATTATAGTCTGTAATGGTAATTATTTTTTCATAATTTTCTTTTAATTCTAGCATGGGAGGATAAAAGTTGGTTCTGGATTTAATTAAAGGGGGAATTTCATATATACCCCTCAAAAACTTCAATATTACGTATTTCCCCCTCTAAAATTTGAAATTACATATTTCCCCCTCCAAACTTCAAAAACTCACAAATTTACCCATTTTATTGTCTTTTATATTAAAACTCATTCTAAATTTATAAAATACCCATTTTACCCTTTATTAAAAACATATAAATTTTATCATACTCAAATTTGAATATGAACGGTTCCTCTACCGTCTGAACTGCTTTTAGATTTGTGCACATTAGATCAGCACGAATCTTGATGCAAAAACACATGCATATTGTAGCAACTGCACAAATCTTAATGTAACACGCTCTAATCGAAATTGCTTTAAGATTCGTGCGCACTAGATTAGCACGAATATTGAAGCCACACGCACAAATCTTAATGCGATGCGGATGGATCGGACGGTAGAGGAACCTTCAGATTCAAATAATTTGAGTCTGATGTGATTTATATATTTTTTATAAAGGGTAAAATGGGTATTTTATAAATTTAGGATGAGTTTTAATATAAAAGACAATAAAATGGGTAAATTTGTGAGTTTTTGAAGTTTAGAGGGGGAAATATGTAATTTCAAACTTTAGAGGGGGAAATACGTAATTTTGAAGTTTTTGAGGGGTATACGTGAAATTCCCCCTTAATTAAATAATGGTAGTTGACTTGTGTAAAAAGAATCACATTTTCTTTATATTTTCATTTGTGGATATTAGAGGCTCTTTTGTACGAGGGAAATTAAAGGAATGAAAATGGTCATAGCTACAACAGTATTAGCAGAAACAATGAAATCAAATAAAATATCAGCAGAAGTCAACATAGGTCATAACACGTGGCCTTGAAACAACCAATTAGCAGGAAAAGAAAGGAAAGGAAGGAGCCAAGGACTGAGCTTTGGAAACAAACTAAACCATAACAGTGTAGCACCAGTGGCATGAAGCACAGCACAGCTGAGACTACTGTTAAACCAGCCTCACCCTCATGAAGTGGTATGACAGGTTTCTCAGAAAGGGACAGCAACACCATGTCACAAAGCTACATGAAAAGAAAGGAAAGACACACGGAAAGATAGCTCCTCCCAACAAGCCGCTGTGTGGGCTACCAACCTGAATTGGTCCACTACAGTGCCTGCATACCAGTACGCACTAACCACATATCCCTAATCATACAACAACGAAGCAAATGCAATACAAATGTATAGGGGTTCACAATTCGGAGGCTCAATTACTGTTGCTGTGGGCACTACGGAAAAAATCAAGCTAACATGAGTTGTCATATTCAATAGAGATGCTCAAATCTAGTAGTATTTAGGTTTATCCCTCAAATTAACCTGTGTTAGCATGCAAGTTTAAGAAAATATTTTTGACCACACTTATCCATAATTTATAATAATATATTAACGCCAATTCGCTCTCATTAGCCCCCATAGACGCTCAACAAACTTCACTAATTAACGATCAACAGTATTTAAAGTTGTGTTTCAGCATAACTTCATTTCAGTTAGTGAGTTGAGTGTAAATTGAGCTTTCAATTAACCTCCCTTGTTCAATTTAGCAGGTCAATTGTATTTGCTTTGTGAGGAAAAGTAGGTATAATTCGTTTTCTGAGAGCGACAGAACTATATTGCATAATTATTTTCAGACAAAGCATGCACTGTAATTGTAAGGTGAAGATTGTACAGGTTTGTTTGCTAATTACTCAATTAAGAGGGTAACATTGGTCATACCTATTATCAGCTCTCACCGCTTAATTGGCATGAACACAAGTGAAAATTGACAATAAAAAAAGGAATTGTTTAAAAAAAAAAAGTACCTTGATAAGAGCAGTTGGTGAGAAGGAAAAGCACCTCTTGAGAATTCTTGGGGTCGGAGTCGCACAACAGTATCCTCACCTTACTTCGATCCAGCAATTTATTATTGTTACTGCCATCTAGGCCCCCTTGCTCCTCTACTCCTTCCATCACCAAATTCATCTCCATATAATTCCGATCCAGCGATCTCTCTCCCTCTCCCCCTCTCCTTTTCATCTCCGGTTGCTCTCCATGAGGGAAAGAAGGTCCAATTGAGCTCCGATTGGTACTCCGGAACTCCGTACACCGCCGACGGGGAACTGAGGATTGTTAGATCATGGATAATTATTGGATTTTTTTGTAGTTTTTAATTGGGAAAATTATGAAAATGCCACTCCCTACACTACTGGGGTCCACCTGTACAAAGGGCTTTAGGTGTGGCGGCTACAGAGAGAGAGAGAGAGAGGAGAAAGATGGACAACCGACCCCATATATAACAAACCGACTTTGAGAGCTTGCGAGAAAATCAGATTTTAGAGTCTGGATTTGGGACAGTGCGACTCGTCAAAGAAAGAAGGAGAGATGGTGTCAAAAAAAAAAAAAAAAAAAGAAGGAAAGAGAGAGAGAGAGAAGGGGATTGCAGAGGACGGAATGGAGCCACGTAGTCGCGACTCAGACCATTTTTTTATTTGATAATATAAATTGAAGATTTCTATAAATTGAAATGTGATCGCACCGAAATATAAAAATAAATAAATTATTACCGCCCATCAATTAAAATAAAAGTGTGATATTATTTAAAAAAAATCAAATCATAACCTACTTCTAATTTAAAATTCTTATGTAAAATATATAAATTAATAAAATTGGAGATCAAACCACCAAATTATTTAATACTCTTATTATTATAACAAAATATTTCTCCCACCTGAATTTCGAATCATGACCTTTCATATAAATAACATGTATTTTTGTCACCGGATCAAAGACTAATTTTTTCATGTAAAATATATTTATTAATTTTTTACTATTATTATATTAAGTACGACCATTGATATCTACAAACTTTTTTTTGTAACCGATCTGAAATATGATTTGCATCTTTTATACGCAAGCTTTTTAATTTTGAAATTTGCTCAGTTTCTTAATTCTCTCCTTTTTCACCTCTTTTTTTTTCACTTTATCACAGTGAACTGAGACACTGGTCTTTTACTTCCATTTTCTATTTTTTTTTTTTGCTTCTACTGTTCTACGCTTCTATTTATAGCTGCTACTATTCAAATATACAATTACAAATGGGACCTTTTTAAAGAAAGGGTCCATTTCTAAATCTCTTTCCAGTCTTTAGGGTTCACCATCAACTTTTCCAACTTTTCGAGAGCAGTTCAGGTCCCATGCCCATTGGACTCAAATTTGGATCCGATCGGATCTACAACCGTCCGATCCACTTTAAGATCGTGTGAACGGATATTAAAGCTAATATGCACGGATATTAAAGTAACTTGCATGGATCTTAAAGCAAATCGGACGGTCATGGAGCCCATCGAACTCAGTTTGAGTCCGGTGGGCATCGGACCCAAACTGCTCTCCAAGTTTTCTGATTCCGACCGCTTTTGCTACGAGACGGACAATGGGCTGTGTTTGTATTTCCACCAAAATATTTTACAAACATTTACCAATTTTTGGCTGTATTATCTTGATTGGTCCAAGAAGTTATTTTAAATGTTTATGGTCTCAAAGTAGAAAATGGAGCTCGTTCTCTCAAAGGTCAAAGCACAAGCAGAAATGTAATTATGGAAGTGAGAAATCTTTTTTCAGGTTTCTAGTGGAAACAAAGAATCTAATGGTGGGGACAGGACGGGTTCAAAAGGGCTAAGATATTATATTCCACGAGGTTTTCATGCCACGCTGGATTTCTCATCCATACACAGTTCCCAATCCGTATCCTCTGCATTAACTCAGAAGGGAATCTTTTGAGTTAATGCATCTGGACCATCCGATTCTCTTTAAGATCCGTACAGATTAAATTGTCACTAATATTAAAGGATCCTATGTTAAAATCAGACGACCAGATTAACTCCATTTAAAATCTGACGGTCGAGATGCATCAACTCAAAAAGATTCCCTTTTGAGTTAATGCAGAGGATACGTGTTCACACAGTTCCAGCCACACTCCACCTGACCACGAATTCACATCCTCCTCTGAGATATCTCAAACTTTGAGTGACTTTTCGGAATATCTCAATCGTTGAAATACATTCTGCACGAATCTCAAAGCACAAATAATACTGGCCCCCTCCGGTTCCCCGAATAGAAACCGGACACGTCGGTCACGCAAAAATTGAGATATCTCAGAGGATACGCACCCACTGACCACTTGGATTGTTCTATCATTCTATGCAAATGGGTTCCGGGGAAAGGCATGGCCACGGGACCCACACGGTGTTTGTATAGATTGCTTGCATTGGAGATCTTTTTCCTTGATAGGCTTGGTTCGTTTAGGCCAGATATCTACCGGATATTTCTTAAATTATGTTTTGTTTAATTATTTTTAGTTTCTGTTTGATCAATTATTATTGTACTTTTGAAGTTATTTTTTGTTTTATATTTCAGAACTAGTGTATTCCACACTATGGCATCGCTCTAATTTTTACTTCTTAAAACATATTGCAACTCAAATTAAAGAAAAGAAAAAGAAATACGAAATTCAAAGTGAGCTAGATAACAAATCAAATTGAAAATTGAAAATTGAAAATAAAACATGAAAATCGAAGAAGCACTATCAGCTAGCTTGCTGCTAAAATATATTTTGTCAATTGTATGTTTTAGCTTTTAGTTCTTGAGGAAAAAAACGGAGGTCCGACTAGATAAGTATAATTCCCACAAAATTTAACACCGAGAATAAAAACAAAATTCCCTTGGGTATTAAAATGGGAAATAAAACGAGTCTCCTAACGGTTCATGGGAAAATTTAATGACAATTGTAATTTGCCTAAGAAAACCCAAGGGAATTGGAGGTGCCGAACAGGATCTTAGTGTATCCGCATTAAATTTGGACTCTTCTTGCTTACTCTGAAATGTGCTGAATTCGTCTAAGTACTGAGTGCGGACGCACTGATGAATGCGGACACACTCGGTCTTTTTTGCTTCATTTTTTTGCAATTTAAACTAAACAAACGCAGTAACTTAATTCTTGGTGTATTCTATTCTTTTTATATATTAAAATACAAGATATTTAATATTATTTCGTAATAAAAACCAGATCGAACATATGTATGTGTGTATGTGTGTGTATTTTAGATCTATCAGCCGAACATCTATATTCAAAATTTTCCCATGAGTTAAATTATTTTGGTTTTGACAAATTGAAATTTTTATTCCCATATTAAAAATTCTCATTCCTATAAAATTCTGGGTTGTTCGGCAACATGGAATTTTTGTGGGTATAAGAATTTTTAACATGGGAATGGAAATTTCAATTTGTCAAAACCAAAATCATTTTAACCCATGAAATTTCAATTTGTTAGGATCAATATTTTTTTTTTCTTTTTACAATTTTTTTGTGTAAAGATATAATGTTAAAATCAATCTATATTAAGTACATTGATGCTAATTACTGATTCAGATTAATATAATTATACATATATCATATTCCACAAAAAGTTACTAAACTTATATGGTAATATTATGTCAGTCATTGGAATAGGAACTTAAAAACTAGTCTTATGTTTTGTACAATTTAAATTTCTTGTACTTTAAAATTTTGATTTTTTTTAATAATTTTTAGTTTTGTATTCGAAGAATTATTGTATTGTTACAATTTTATTTAAAGTTATTTTTAGTCTTGTGTTTTAATTTTTATATTAATTCTTATTTTGTTGAATTATTTTTACTTTATTATTTTTATATTTACATGATTCATGCCCATAGGCATATTTGAACACCTAGTTATTTTTTGTTTTGCTTCAACATTCAGCTATTGTAATTACAATTGGAGTCTTTTTGTCCTACATATTTGGACTTTGGAGCATTAAAAGCAAGATATTTTTACTTTATTATTTTTATATTTACATGATTCATGCCCATAGGCATATTTGAACACCCAGTTATTTTTTGTTTTGCTTCAACATTCAGCTATTGTAATTATAATTGGAGTCTTTTTGTCCTACATATTTGGAATTTGGAGCATTAGAAGCAAGATATTTTGGGTTGTCTGGTTTGATTAGTTTCAAAGTAATTGAAGCTTCGAATTTAATTAAGCTTGATATTTGACAGAGCTCCGCAGTTAAAAAAACAAAAAAAAACAGAGCTCTAACTCTGTAACTCAATGTTATTTTTCCTGTAAAAACTGAAGCTGATTGGATAATAAACCTTTGTAGAAACTGAAATAAGAAATAAAATCATGATGCCGAACGGATGCAGGACAAAATAACTCATAAAGTTATTTTTCCTATAAAAACTCATAAAAATTGAATCTACCGAACAGACTCTAAGGACCTGTTCGGCGGGTCATTGGGCACGAACACGGACATGGACACGGACACGGACACAAAAATTGAATTAAAAATGACTATTTACGTGGCAAAAAAAAATTCAAAACTGAATTTTTTTTTCCCCTGCAGAAACAGGACCTAAAAGACAACAAACAGCGTTGGTAATACCTTGAAGCTCAGCACCTTGGAGAAGTGGACAGCACGAGACAATAGTGGTTCGGTTTTATTTTTAAAACCGAAATAAAAATTTAGTTTGTCTAGTTCAATTCGATTTCGAGTTTTGACTGAACCAAACTGATGAAAACCTCAGGCTGAGGACACGGAGTCCTAGTCGGTTAATAAGTGGGAGAAGATTCAGTCCGGACTGTCCGGTTCGAGCTTAGATGGACTGGGCTACTGTTTATCTGTTTTATTATATCATTATGTTTTATAGTGGGCTGAGCGACTAAAGTCTGAGCCCATTCATTTGGTTTTCAATTAGAAAAAAGCAAATAGAGAGAGAAATGAGATAAAAGGCAAACTGGAGAAAAGGTTTTTGTCCTCATGGAAAAAAACCTAAAAACCTGTACGTAATCAGTTTCTTGTTTGCTCTGGGATTATCGGTTCTGATTCTATCTCTCTGTACCATTGTTTAATTGTTTAAACTAGGAGTAGGTGTATATGATGTTTTAGTCATAGTTTTCTCGGTACATGGCACTTACCAGTACAACAGATCGTACCAGCACCATATCCTGTCTAAGAACTAAAAAGGACGCCAGCGCTGCTTGGTACAAATCTGTATTAATAGCATAAACGTTCCAGATGCTGGTCAAGGCCTTACCAATCCGTACCAGTAAAACCTCAAATGCACAAAACAGGTGCAGTAATGCCTGGTAGCTAGGGACGGATCTAGGATTTTCATCGGGGGGGGGGCAAAAAAATAATGTTTTAACTTATACTTTATAATACCCTAACTTGTAATTTATGATATTCTGACTTATAATTATAATTACCAATCATATTTTAAGAAATTTATTTTAATTTTAACTATAAATTTAATCCGAATAACCAATTAAACATTCAGAGGGGGGCAAAAAAATTTCCAGGGGAGGGGGGCAAAAACAGTCAGAACCGATAAATCTCCACTAAAACTCAAAATTCAGGGGGGCTGCTCCCCTGGAATACTCTGGATCAGCCCCTGCTGGTAGCATTCCTACGGCTGAGTTGCAAAATAAGAAAGCCACTTTGGGTACCAGATTCAAATGTGATTATTTTTGAGAAATTAATCAAAACAGGAAACAAATTGAGCAGAAAAGGAAGAGACAAAGAAGAAGAAACAGGCAACTGAATTGATATTTTTCTGGTTGGATAATTACTGAAATTCTCTCTCCTTCCTACAAGCACTGTACACTGGATCACTCTAACAAACATGTCTAGTAAATGATACATGTAATAAGTAAAAGTTGGGGGTATTTAGTAAATGGTAAGTTTCAGTAGCAGCTTCTTTTATGAAGTGTATTGGCTCATATCCACTTCCAATTAGCAATTCTCCTCAGTCACTGCTTGGGCCTTGGCCCATCTCTCTCCTTTGACTCTTTTAATTGAAGCATCTTCTCATCTTCTTTCTTCGTCAGAGGCGAACCGTGGCATAGACTACAAGAGTGATAGGTTCATGCCGGGTACCAATTACCAAGGTGTACCAGTTCAAGATTAAAAAAATCAGCTGTTGCCCCAATTTGCAAAGCTAGATGATCCAATTCAGAATTGTTGTCTCAGGAAGGCAAGCACCATGGAACATAACAGCACTCAAAATAGAGCACCGGCATACTATGTACAAAATTGTATTGAGCATGCAAGTCAAAGCCGGAGAGTACTTTACCTATATTGCCAACTGCCTGTGTTCCATGTTTCAATACAAATATGACTCTCCCTTTGGGCTTCCATGGCTGCTTTTGCAGTAACAATTGAGGTGTAAGAACTAACAAGTAAACTTTGGTTCAGCATCTTTTTCACAAAAAAAAGGGCATTGGAAGTATCATCTGGTCTGCTAAGCAACTCTTGTCAGCCTAAGGAAGACACATTAATGATGAAGAATGATCAAGCATGATTCTTTCCAATCAGGTCAGCCTTGTAAAATTTAAAGCCAACTTTTTACCATTCATTATATATTGAAAACTCACAGATTTGTTACTGCAATTTATTAGTCTGAACAAATGTATCGGGTTTAGTTTGTTAATTCATATAGTAGGCTTAGAAGCACCTATGATAAAATTAAATATTTATTGCATGAAAGTGCTCAGTTCTATCCTCAAAATGAGACTGGATTGTTTGGTGAGTTTTGTTTTCTGATAGGAGGCAGGGGGAACTGGTACATTGGAACCATTGGGTACAAACTAAAACTGTCAACTGGTCTGTTCAGCACTTCGATATTCAATTTGGTTGTAAATTTTATTTTTTCTTGTTAACCGAGAAACAACAAAAATCAATTAAAGCATGGCACTCAATTAGCTTCTGTCAAATTTTATAGATCTTTTACAGCAGATGATGACAATCTGAGAGATGCATAACAGCACATGGGCAACCAAAAAAATATATCATGTGTTTTTTTGTATTATTATGTGATATTTTGCTAGATCTTAGTACCTTCCAATAGTTTGAAATGGACCATTAATATTAATCAATCTTCAGAGTTGCTGTCCTAAAATCAGGACTGCTTTGAAAGTTGTTTAATTTTGTTCTGTGTAGTGTTACCATAAAAAAAAAATGACGCACAATTAAATTCCACCAAGATAAAGGTGTTATTACTCTAAGAATACTTCTCTTATCATTATATTTCAGAAAAAAAGTCTTTCCTGATCACTGATCAAATCGCACCAAGACAAGAACAAAATTTGATCACCTGCAACAGTTGATCTCTTTCAGAATCATGGATCAATTTTCATTGCTTAATAATTACTACCAGAAAAAAAATCTCTAGGTATCCCCTGGCCATATATTCTTGTTCTCAATGTGCTTAATTGACTCTTCTTCTTCTTACTCCTTTTGTAGAAAGCAAAGAAAGAAACCCTCGGAATTTCTTTTAACAGGCTTCTGAATTCACCTTGGTTGCAAGCGCTGCAATGCCACATAGGCAACAAGCCGATAACCAACTAGCATGAAAGCCATAATGCACACTGCAACCCACATGTAATCCAACCCAACTGCCTTAATAGCAGGAAATTGGGTCACTGGGCACATGACCCCACCTCCGCATTCGTAGTAATCTCTTTCAGAGAACTGTACCCCTAGTAATAGCTTGTAGCAGTAAAAACTGTAACTAAGATACTTGAGCCAGCTGATAAATGGTGGTATGTGTTGCACATAGTACCCTCCCGCAATGAGGAAAGCCATGGTTATGACGGAGGCGAGAGTGGTACCTTGTTTAACCTCCATTAGTAAAGCACCGATCGCAAGGCCTAGGCTCTGAGCAAC